>CAUYLG010015089.1:0-28187 GCA_963573385.1 Cacajao melanocephalus | reverse complement strand
TAAAAAAAAAAAAAAAAAAAAAAAAAAAAAGTAGACTCTGGGAGGTAACTGCCCCAGGTCACACAATTCTGCTATTCTGCTGACTCCAAGGTTCATGCTTTTTGCACTGCATGTTTCTGTCTCCCACCCAAAGTGTTATGGCCCCCACACATCTGCCCCCTCAGGCTTTCCTGTAAACATTCACAGACAAGGAAACTGGCAGGAGCCTGTACCTCCATTTGATTACTGCTCTACTGCCTCATCATTGAGTGATTTCCTTTAGCAACAGTTAATCCTCCCAACCCTTGTGAACATCCACTGTGTTCTAGGGGTGCAAGATGGAGCAAACTAATCGGGAACCCTGCCTTTGTGGAGCTTACAGATGGGGGAATGAGGAGACATTAAGTAGCTAATCACAAGGCAAATGTAAAAGTCTATTTAAGAAATATGGAAGAAAGTGTGGAGAGCTATAAGGGCATAAAATAGGGAGACTTCATGTAGTCTGGTTTCAGGGAAGTTTTCCTAGAGGATATGAGACTTGAGCTGAAGCCTGGGAGATGAACATGAATTATGCAGGGACAGAAATGGGAAGAACTGCTCCACGCAGAGGAAAACAGCATCTGCGAAGACCCTGAGTTACAAAGTGGAGTGGGACTGGGGCCTGGAAAGCAAGGGAGATGGGAGGTGGACAGCAGGCAGATCATTCAGGGACTTACAGACCATGGTGAAGACGATGGTCTTCATCCAAAAAGCAATAGGAAGCTTTACGTTTTCAGTGGAGTAGGGAGGTGATGTGACCATACTGTACACATACTCTGTAGGGAAACTGGTCCTCTTGATTTTTAGACAAGTTTCATAACCTGTCAATTCCCTCATCAGCCTGAGGATGATGCAGGGCTGTCATAAGATTGTTTTCTGGTCTGTGAAGTGTATTTGGAATGAAAACACAGAAAGCCCACTGGCCACCTCACCCATTTTCTGCCTCTCCACCCCTCCCTGCAGCTGGAAGTGCTGACAAACCTGGCCAATGAGACCAACATTCCTACTGTCCTACGGGAATTCCAGGTATAGGCCAGCTCCCAGCCGGAATGGCCCGGGAGAGGTGCCCATCAGATCTTTGTGCTCAGTGAGAATTGCCCGGGTGGGTCAAACCTCCTCTTATGAGCCCAAAGCTGGAGAAACTATTATCTTATGTTCCCCTTCCAATGTCTTTGGCTGGCTTTGGGAGAAGGAATCACTTGATTAGGGGTGGAGGTGTCACTCTCTTTCCCAAGTCTTAGTCTCTGGCATGATGAGTCATAAAACGAGGGGCTACCGCCTTCTTGAAGTTCACCCTCAAGCCTGCAGGGTCACTGAAGGATTTGTCATATTCCACAGACCTATATTCGCAGCATGGACAAGGACTTTGTGGCAGCCACAATCCAGGCCATTGGACGCTGTGCAACTAACATCGGCCGAGTCCGTGACACCTGCCTCAATGGCCTGGTGCAGCTGCTGTCTAACCGTGATGGTCAGTGTTTGCTTGAGTGTCTAACCGTGATGATCAGTGAGTGAGTGTCTGTCTGCAGGTCTGACTTTGCTGGTCAGTGGATATCTACCAGTCTGCCTAGGCACAATGTGTCCCCACTGGTCTGTCTGTCTTGATCTGGGCCCAAGTGTTCCTACACCTCTGAGAGCTGCTAGAGAAGTACAGGGGGTTGAGAAAAGAGCCAAGGGCCTGCGGGATTGCAGGTGTGTCTGTCCACCTGAGTGTCGCCATCTGACTGTCCCAGGGTCCACACACTCATTTTTGTTCCATAGAGCTTGTGGTTGCAGAGTCAGTGGTCGTCATTAAGAAATTGCTGCAGATGCAGCCAGCACAACATGGAGAGATCATCAAACACTTGGCAAAGCTTACAGACAACATCCAGGTGAGGGAGTAGCCACATTTTCAGTCCCCACCCCAAGGTCCTCCCCATGATTTCAAGACCATATAATTAAATACTGTAGCCTTATCAAAAGCAACTTCCAAGCCTTAGGTCTTCAGGTGGGAGGAGGAGAGACACTGGACGATGTGACCCTGACCTTGTTACCCAAGATTCGCCTTCCCTTTGGAGATCCTCACTAAGCCCCATGGATTTTACCACTATTCTTGCTTTCTTTCTAAAGCTCTAGCCAACCATGGTTGAGTGACAAATACTGTGTTTTTTCTATGGCACTACTAAGCTGAAATACGTAAACAAGGCATTCCCAAAGATTCAGGAGAGTAACATGGAAATAAAGCACTGAGGGTACAATGAAGCCAGAAAGTCAGTCTTACATCATGACAGACTTAGGGTCTTAAAAGCTCTATGCTAATGAAGCCCTAGAGAAGAGGGAAAATGCTGTCCAGGAAATGCCTACCTTTTAACCTCTCTGTCTCCCACCACCAACTCCCATTTCCAGAGCACCCGTAATACAATAGGCCAGCACAGATGAGGAGTGCTGTTCCCCTGGAAGTCCAATTCCCACCCAGCCATTTTTCCATATTTACCCATCTGCAACTCCTCTCCTGCAACCACAGGTGCCCATGGCCCGAGCCAGCATCCTGTGGCTCATTGGAGAGTACTGTGAGCATGTCCCCAGGATCGCACCTGATGTCTTAAGAAAAATGGCCAAGTCGTTCACAGCAGAGGAGGATATTGTCAAGCTGCAGGTCATCAACCTGGCAGCCAAGCTCTACCTGACCAACTCTAAACAGGTAAAAATGGAGAGATGACCACCCCCAAATACTCTGGTCCCCAGAAATTCCCTAGACAGTATTCTTTCGGCCCTCCCTAGGCAGGGCTGAACTCTAGCTCCTATTTTGGAAAAGAATCAGGAAAGGTGGCTGGTCTGCCCAGGTAACCAATGCTACTCAAATGTCCACAGCTATTCTGGGGATTCAAAGGCCTTATAGTGCTGGTGGTCACTGTTAAAGAGGCTCTCCTATGAAGCTATAACCTCTAGTCTGCTACTTTGGAACTCTGGGGCTGTGAAGAACCACAGTTGATTGGGATAAGGGAAGGGCCCAACAGTGGCAAATACCGATGGGAGAACATGCATCCCAGGAGATGTGGTCTGTGATCCTTCCCAAAGCTTGACAATGCTTGGCCAGTCTGTGCCAAAGATGGGGGGTGAATCTCTGCTTGGGCTTGGGTGGTGCTGGTGACCAGTATCATTCCCAAGGTGAAAGGTTATAAGAGATATACAGCCAAGGATGAGGCTCAACTAAGTTGTGGTATCAGGACATTCAGAGCCTCCTAGTGTCTGGCATCTCCTGAGATGGTTCCAGGAGATTCTGCTAAAATAAAGCAATGTGCTGAGCTTTTCAAGGTGTCAGGGACATCAAACACCATGACAGTTTCCACACTCTCCAACTCAGTTCAGCAGGACAGGGATTGGGAAACTACTGCCCATAGCCTGAATCTGGCCTATGCCTGTTTTTGTAAATAAACGTTTGTTGGTCCCTTGAACTTGGGTCTAAGGAAAAAAACAATAATGAAGTTTTGTTGGAACACGGCCCTGCTCATTCATTTCCAAACTATCTATGGCCGCTTTTGTGCTACAACCGCAGAGCTGACTATTGCAACAGACTGTGTGGCCTGCAAAGCCTAAAATAGTTATTTGATGGCCCTTTATAAAACGACTCTGTCAATTCTTGAAGGAAAACATCTGGGTAGGTGGCCGGGGTCTACAAATTTATGGCAGGGATACCCTGGAGACTGTAGCATCCCTGCCATGCGCACTGTGCATGGGAGTCTTTGGATGGTGGCACTTGTTTTTCTCAGTGTCTTATTTGGCCAGAGTGAGCCCCAGAGACTCAAACTGAGGTAAGCAGAGGCACCAAGTGCTGGGACTCTAATCAGGAGTCAGAAAGGGCAGCAGTTATATGTGGAGGCAACTGAGTCTGTGGGTATCGGTGTTGTGGGCAAAGCAGATTGGAGAGAGAGAAGTTAGAGAGACAGGGAGTACCATGGGGAAGCATTCAATCATTGAACAAATATTTGTGTACTTCCTTTGTTCAGGTGGGAGGAAGGAGCAGGTGGGAGGAATGTTTGAAAAGATGAAGCAGCTGGGGTGGGGAGCCACCCAGGTGGGCGGGAATCCGACATGCTCATCACTGAGCTAGAGTTCTGAACCCCAGAATGGTGAGATTGGCATGTTTTCATAAGCCTGGGCCTGTCCCCATGGCATTTCCCCAAGTTGTCACTGTGAGCTACATGTGCATTTGTTTATTTATTTAACACACAGGCCTACTATTTGCCTGGTACTGTGCTACGTCCTGGGGATATGACAATGAGTGAGACACGTTTACAGGCCTCCAGATGCTCATAGCCAAGCAGGAGAAACAGGACAAAAATAAACATTTTAAACACAGCAGCGAGAGCTGTCATCAGGGTTAGCACAGAGAGCTGTGGGTATATACAGCTGAACCCTCTCCTAGGCAGGACATGGGGGGTCCAAACCCCTGTCATGGCACCTGGAGTAGGCTGTTCAGGCACCTGAAAGTGAGTCTTTGCAGGCCCGTGAGAATGGTTATTTGATTGAATAAAGATTTTTGTCTGGGACTGGTGAAGAAAGGGGAATCTCTGGTGTACTAGAAGGGAGGTGGTTTGGATGTACACGTGACCATGCTTGCAAAACAGCAGTGATGCTTCCCATCCTGGTACCATGGGTGGCAGTCTGGCCTGCTAAAAGGCCACACAGTCATCTCAGTCATTCTCTCCAATTTGGACGTGGCCCCACTGCATTCCAGATCCTGGCCCAGGCTGAGGCCAAGGAAATGACCAAGATGAGGTCCCTGCCCTGCTATTGATCAGCAGATAATCAGATTCTAGACCAGAGGCCACAAAAGCATAATATGCAGTGACAGAGGGCTTAAGGGGGAATGGTAGTGAAAGTGGTTATTACAGCTACCTGGGTATAGAACCTGGGGAAACTGTGTAGCAGGTGAGTTTGCTTTTATATGCCCAGTGAAATGTGTGGCAGGAGGGTCTGCCAGAGGCACAGTGGGATCTACAACCATCCCATTTGACTGCCTCTACAGTGGATGGAAAATACTGATAAATTTTGCAGAATTGCTTTTAAAAACTTTTGTAATTAAACTTTTTTAATATTCTAAAGGCAATACATGCTCATCATAGAACATTTGGAAAACTCAGAAAATTAAAAGTTCAAACTATTCATAAGTCCACCACTTAGAAAAGACCATTATTAACTATATATTTCCTTATTTTTTATTCCCATATATAGTCATTCAGAAGTTGTACATCTGTCTATTGTCCAATATTTTAAACTTTTCTGCTGCTTTCCAATGCTTTCAAATTTAGTAAGATTTTTTTCCCATTCACATTTCCATTAAAATTTTCACTTAGAATTTCTTCCAGGCTGGGTTCGGTGGCTCATACCTGTAATTCACTTTGGGAGGTCCAGGTGGGTGGATCATTTGAGGTCATGAATTCAAGACCAGCCTGACCAACATAGTAAAACCCTGTCTCTACTAAAACTACAAAAAAAAAAAAAAAAAAAAATTAGCCGGGCATGGTGGTGCACTGAAATCTCAGCTACTTGAGAGGCTGAGGCTGCTTGAACCCAGGAGGCAGAGATTGCAGTGAGCTTGGATGGCACCACTGCATTCCAGCCTGGGCCACAGAGTGAGACTCCATCTCAAAAATAAATAAACACATACATAAATACATAAATAAAAATACAAAATAATTTTCTCCAAATTTTTTTCTACTTTCACATTTTTTAATCAATTGTATTAGTTTTCTGCTACATAGTAAATTACTATAAATTTAGTGGCTTCAAACAACACACGTTTATTTTCGCACTGTGGGTAGAGAGCTCAGGTATGGCTTAGTTGGATCTTATGCAAGGCTACAATTGAGGTGTCAGCCAAGGCTGAGTTTTTATCTGGAGGCTGTACTGGGGAAAGGTTCACTTCCAAGTTACATGGTGCCAGGATCCACTTCCTTACGGTTGTAGAATTGTGGCCCTGGCTTCTTGCTGGCTGTCAGCTGGGGCCTTCTAGAGGCCATCCTTAGCTCCTTGCCACGTGGGCTTCCCAACATGGATGCTTATTTCTCCAAAGCCACAAGGGAGAAAGTCGTTAGAGCCAGTCTGCTAGCAAGACAATCTTTATTTTTTTTATTTTTTAATTTTATGGGTATATAGTAAGTGTATATATTTATGGGGTACATGAGATATTTTGATAGAGGCATACAATATATAACAATCACATCAGGGAATAGGGGTATCCATTCCCTCAAGCATTTATCTTTGTGTTACAAATAATCCAATTCTTTTAGTTTTTTTTTTTTTTTTTTTTTTTGAGATGGAGTCTTGCTCTTGTCACAAGGCTGGACTGCCGTGGCGTGATCTCGGCTCACTGCAACCTTTGCCTCCCGGGTTCAAGCGATTCTCCTGCCTCAGCCACCCGAGTAGCTGAGACTATAGGCACACTCCACCATGCCCAGCTAATTTTTGTATTTTTAGTAGAAGGGGTTTCACCATGTTGGCCAGGATGGTCTTGATCTCTTGACCTCATGATCCACCCGACTTGGCCTCCCCAAGTGCTGAGATTACAGGCATGAGCCACCATGCCTGGCCTCTTTTAGTTACTTTTAAATGTATAATAAATTATTGTTGACTGTGGTTACCCTGTTGTGCTATCAAATACTAGATCTTATGCATTCTATAGAACTATACTTTTGTATCCATTAACCATCCCACTTCCCCTCACCCAGTACCCTTCTCAGCCTCTGGTAACCATTGTTCTATTCTCTATCTCCATGAGTTCAATTCGTTTAATTTTTAGCCCTCACAAATAAGTGGAACATGTGAAGTTTGTTTTTCTGTGCTTGGCTTATTTTACTTAACATAATGACCTCTAGTTGTATCCATGTTGCTGCAAATGACAGGATCTCATTCTGCATTGTGTGTGTGTACCATATTTTCTTTATCCATTTGTCTGTTGATGGACACTTAAATTGCTTTCAAATCTTGGCTATTGTGAACAGTGCTATAATAAACACTCAGTGTCAATGAGTAGAGAGTTTCTATGGGAGTACAGATATCACTTTAATATATTGATTTCCTTACTTTGGGGTATATACCTAGCATTGGGATTGGGGTGGATCATATAGTAGCACTATGTTTAGTTTTTTAAGGAACCTCCAAACTGTTCTTCATAGATATTACCACTAACAGTGTACAAGGGCTGCCTTTTCTCCATGTCCTTGCTAGCATTTGTTATTGGCTATCTTTTGGATGTAAGCCATTTTACTTGGGGTGAGATGATATATCGTTGTGTTTTTGTTTGTTTGTTTTGTTTTTTGAAACAAAGTGTTGCTCTGTCATCCAGGCTAGATGGTGCGGTGGTACAATCTTGCCTCACTGCAACCTCTGTCTCTGGGGTTCAGGTGATTCTTTTGCCTCAGCCTCCTGAGTAGCTGGGACTACAGGCATGCGCCACCACGCCTGGCTAAGTTTCGTATTTTTAGTACAGATGGGGTTTCACCATGTTGGTCAGGCTGGTCTCAAACTCCTGACCTCAGGTGATCCACCTGCCTCAGCCTCCCAAAGTGCTGGGGTTTCAAGCATGAACCACCATGCCTGGCCTTTGATTGTAGTTTTGATTTGCATTTCTCTGATGCTCAATGATGTTGATCACCTTTTCATATACCTGTTTGCTACTTGTATGTCTTCTTTTCAGAAATGTCTACTCAGATCTTTTGCCCATTTTTAAATTGGATTATTGGATTTTTTTTTCCTATTGAGTTGTTTGAGCTCCTTACATATTCTGGTTATTAATCTCTTGTCAGATGGGTAGTCTGCAATTTTTTTTCTCCTATTCTGTGGTTTGTCTCTTTGTTGATTCCTTTGCTGTGCAGAAGCTTTGGAATCTGATGTGATCCCATGTCTACTTTTGCTTTGGTTGCCTGTGCTTGTGGGGTATTACTCAAGAAATGTTTGCCCAGTACAATGTCCTTGATAATTTCTCTATAGTTTTCTTTTAGTAGTTTCATAGTTTGAGGTGTTAAAGTTTTTAGTACATTATGATTTCATTTTGCATATGGCAAGAGATAGGGGTCTAGTTTTATTCTCCATATGGATAACCAGTTTTGCCAGCACAATTTATTGAAGAAACTCTCCTTTCTCTATTGTATGTTCTTGACAACTCTGTCCTAAATGAATTCACATCTGGGTGCCGCAGCTCATGCCTGTAATCCCAGCACTTTGGGAGGCTGAGGTGGGTGGATCCCCCAAGGTCAGGAGTTCGAGACCAGTCTGGCCAACATGGCAAAACCCTGTCTCTACTGAAAATACAAAAATTGGCTGGGCATGGTGGTGGGTGCTTGTAATCCTGGCTACTTGGGAGGCTGAGGCAGGAGAATCGCTTGAATCTGTGAGGCGGAGGTTGCAGAGAGCCGAGATTGCACCACTGCACTCCAGCCTGGGCGACAAGAGCAAAACTCCTTCTCAAAAAAAAAAAAAAAATTCACTGTAGATGCATGGATTTATTTTAGGGTTCTCTATTCTGTTCCATTTGTCTCTATGTCTGTTTCTATGACAGTACCATGCTGGCTTGGTTACTGTAGCTCTGTAGTATAATCTGAAGTCAGATAATGTCATTCTTCCAGTTTTGTTCTTGCTCAGGATAGCTTTGGCTACTCTGGGTCTTTTGAGGTTCCATATAAATTTTAGGAATGCTTTTTCTATTTCTGTGAAGAATATCATTGGTATGTTGATAGGGATTGGCATGGACATCTGCTTGATATTCCTGCCAGATTAGCTGGGTTAACCATGTCCAAGGCTGCATGTGACAGTATGTTACCATAAACCTCAGGAAGATCAGTCAGTTCCAGGTTCCCTCCTGCTGGCCCCTGATGCCCCTGGGCACTCTGGTTGTTGACTACTTGGTGATTTTGATCTTGGTCACAAGAGATGGAAACATGGAGACCTGGGCCAAGGCAGGCTCCTTGTGTCAGCAGGTAGGCAGTGAAGAGAAGCAGACAGAGTGCAGCTCCAGCAGATGCAAGCCTAGATGGGGTACTGATGGGGTCCTCAGCCTGGGAAAAGCCCCTTAATGATTCTGCTTCTCTTCTGTAAAATGGGGGCATAATACCTACCTTTCAGAAGGTTTGGGGAGATTAGATGAGATACTGTGAAGCACCTCGCACAGTGCTTGGTGCCAGAAGGCACTCCATAAGTGATGGCTGCTACCACGTTGCCGTGTTAAGGCAGTAGATTAGGCCAAGATCATGGCAGAAATGAGATTTTAGGTCTGCAGTTGTAGCTTCCCTGACTGCAGACTGTGAACCCTAATGACCTCGGCAAACCCATGGGCAGCTGCAGTTTGCCTTGATGTCATTATGACCTTCCAGGGAAGGATCAAGGCCTCTAAGACCCCTGGGCTGCTCAGAATCTACTAAATGGGTGGATAGGGAATGAGGGTGGGTCCTGCCAAAGGGAACCATATTTATCTCCACTCTCTTTTTGTTGTCTATTTCCCCCCTGGGTGATGGAGCCTGGAAACTGTGAAGTCCAGCAGAGTGTTCCAGACTTCCACATACCCTGCTACCCTAGAGTAAAGAGCCTGGACAGGCCTGGAGTGGTAGGGACCACAAACCTGGGGAAGAATGGAACCCAGAGCCAGGAATGGGGAAAGTCCAAAAGGAAAACCTTTTTTGCTGGCCCAAGGCAGTTGTCAAAGTTGGGGTCATCAGAGGCAGGGCCAAAGAAATGAGAGAAAATGCTGAGCCCAGAACAAGGGCAGGAAGGAGAGACAGCTGGGTGAGGCAGCCAGTCCTAAGCAGGGACAGGAGACATTCTGCCTGCAGGTGTTAGCTTAAAGAATCTGGTTCCGAGCCTCCTGTGTCCCCACCCTCTCTGTCAACTGACCCACCTCTTCCTGTTCCTCCAGACCAAGCTGCTGACCCAGTATGTGCTGAGTCTGGCCAAGTATGACCAGAACTATGATATTCGTGACCGGGCACGCTTCACCCGGCAGCTCATCGTCCCTTCCGAGCAGGGTGGGGCCCTCAGCCGCCATGCCAAGAAGCTCTTCCTGGCACCCAAACCAGCTCCAGTCTTGGAGTCATCCTTCAAAGGTGGGAACGGAAATCAAGGGTAACCTTCCTAGGGGAATGGGAAGGAACTGGCCAGAGTCTCTGTCCCAGACCTTCCTGAGGCCCCTGGCCAGGCACCAGACTTCTGTGGTCAGGACTTCTGGGGAAATACAGTCCTACCCCCTGGCTCACTCCTTTTGCCCCTCCTGTGGCACGAGAAATTACTCTTTTACCTGTCCACAACCACTGCCAGCATCATCTCACCTGAGGGTCTGCCTTCCCACCAGGATGGGCTCCTGCCTCCTCTCCTCTCAGGCTCCCCTTTCCATCTCCCTCCCTGAGCAGACACTAGGCTTTGGAATACATATCAAGATCTTAAATACCAAGGACCCAGGAAGGCAGAAAGCAAAACAACACACAAAAGAGAGGTGTATATTTTTATGAAGGTCCTGAGAAAGCAGTTGCCTGCACTCTGTGAGCTTAGTCACTACAGGTCCGAATCCCAGGCCCCAGGCCTTCATCCTTGCCTCTGTTCCTGGGCTTGGCACTTAAGGCCTCTTCTCATGACAAGGGCCCTGAGAGGGGCCTGGGAGGGAGGGGTCCTCCCGCCGGCTCTCCGGACCCCAGGAGCAGAAGCCAGGAACCTACACAGGAGAGGAGCCTCCTTCACAAAGCTCAGTTCTCCTGGGTATCTTTTCATTGCTTTTCTCTTCCCTGGACTTAAGGAATGGGGAGATTCTGAGGGTAGGGATAGCTTTGAAAATCTCCCAGGAAGAAGGCAACAGTCCCTTTCTCCCTGACACCATGCTCACAGGCCTGTGCTGCCCTCCTCTAACAGTGCCTGACCTCTGATCCGGACTCCGCGCACTCATGCTCTGACTGCTCACCCCTCCCCGCTGAGTCCAGACCCTGACTAGACATGCTTCCTGAGCAAACAGGCTTGCAGCATCTTTGGGCCCAGAGTCTCCTCCTATCCACCTCTGCAGGCTGTCTCTCCCTGGCCCTCAGTCCCTGCTCTGGCCCGGCCAGACAGCTTTTTCTTCTAGCATGTGGGCCTAAAGGTGCAGTCAGGGTGGAAGAGCCATTAGGGGACACATCCATCTCCCTCCCCCTACCCACCTGGGAAGTCCCAATCAGAATCGTGACCCAGCACCACCTGGGAAACAGCTCCAGAGCATTCCCTCACTGCTGCTACCTGCCTGACCTCTAAACCTATCCCCAGACCGGGACCACTTCCAGCTGGGCTCACTGTCCCATCTGCTCAATGCCAAGGCCACAGGTTACCAGGAGCTCCCAGACTGGCCAGAGGAAGCCCCAGACCCATCTGTGCGCAACGTGGAGGTCAGTGGGGTGGAGAGTTGATGTGTGTGTGTGTTGGTGAGGGCAGACAGTAGGGAGCCCTGGCAGTGCTGGCCCAGCCCTTCTGACACCCTCCCCACACACAGGAAGAAGATCTCTCCCTTATTGAGACCCACGTGGGCCTGTTGGGCGAATACACTGAGGTCCCATCTCCGTGTGCTGTGTGCTCTCCCCCCTGCCCTGTCTGTGTCCCTCTGCTTCCCCTGTGTGCTGTGTTCCTGTGCCTTCCCATGCTCCGTTTCCACCTTGGTTTGGCATCTGTGAATAGCATCTCTCCTCCTCCATGGACAGTGCCCCTTTCTTCCTCCTCTGTTATTCTCTTTGTGGGACAAGGCCAGGTAGGGCCTCGCGAAGAAGTGGAATAAAGGGTAAGAAGGGCCTGTGCCTGCCTGCCTTCTCCTCAACCGTGATGAAATAACCCTGCACCCTACCCCCATCTCCAGGTACCTGAATGGACCAAATGCTCAAATCGGGAGAAGAGGAAGGAGAAGGAAAAACCCTTCTACTCAGACTCCGAGGGGGAGTCAGGCCCGACAGAGTCCGCAGACAGTGGTGAGCACATGGCAGAGCTGGGGTCCTCTGTGCTCCTGCCCATGCATCTGTGTGACTGACTATATGAGGGGTGTATGTATACGGTCATATGGTCATGTGTACAGGGGTGTGCACCTGCTGTGAGTTCTGTTTGTGCACCTGAGGGATTCATATCCCAGGTGTGTGTGCTTGAGCAGGTTTCTATCCATGGAGTCCATCTGTGTTTCTGTCAGTTTCAGCTGGCATGTAGGGATGGGGCCAGGTTGGAGAGGTTTGAGGCTTCAGTACTGAGTCTGAAGCTGGAACCCAGGTGCCTGCTCCAGATCCAAGGAGGCCTGCATATGAGAGAGGAGGCCTCATGTTGTTCTTCAACAGACCCTGAGTCTGACAGTGAATCAGACAGTAAGAGCAGCAGCGAGAGCGGCTCTGGGGAGTCCAGCAGTGAGTCTGACAATGAAGACCAAGATGAGGATGAGGAGAAAGTGAGAGGCAGCGAAAGGTGAGAGGGGATCTAACCAGATGGCTGGTGGGTTCAGGGGGCTCCCCTGGAAAGAAGGGCTAGCACTGAGCTTTAACCAGTCTTCTAGGAGCCCCTGGGACCCTCATTAGCTAGCTGGGGCTGTCAGCTCACATGTCGACTGCTTTGGCTGGCTACAGATCTCTGAAGCCTCATGGGGTGGTATGGAAAATAACCAAGGGCCTGGAGCCTGAGCTGGCACAAGCTGGCTTCAAGCTATCACTGGGGCTCTGTGATAGGAACTCAGGTGTGAACCCTCCTGGCCCAGGCTCCCCTCTCCACTCCAGCTTTTCAGCATTTCTCCTTCTGTGAAGCAAGGAAGGGATGTCCAGGTCAGGCCCGCGCCCACCTTTCCCACTCTCATTCAGTGAGCAGAGTGAGGAAGATGGTGAGAAAAGGAAGACAAAGAAGAAGAAGGTGCCAGAGGGAAAAGGAGAAGCGTCATCCTCGGATGAGGGCAGCGATTCCAGCAGTAGCTCATCAGAGTCCGAGATGACATCGGAGTCCGAGGAGGAGCAGTTGGAACGTGCCTCCTGGAGGAAAACAGTGAGAGCCTTGGGGCAGAGTGGGAGTGTGCTCATGGGCCAGGGCCTCCCCACCCTCTGGGCCAGGCCCAGACATCTCCCTACCATCCAGAACAGACCATGATATCTTCTACCCAACCCAGAACATGCCAAAGTGCTCCCCTTCCCCACACCCACATTCCATTTTTTTTCTTTCAGCCTCCCAGCAGCAAAAGTGCCCCTGCAGCCAAGGAGATCTCCCTTCTTGATCTAGAGGACTGTGAGTTGGGTGGTCACAAGGGAAAGGAGGCCTGGGGAGTATGACTTAGAATGGCCCATGGGAACTCTGGATCAGGCTCCTCAGGTCTTGTGGGAGCAGGGGAGCAGACAGAACACATCTTCAGGCCTGAGAGGGCAGCAGAGCTGACCTCCCCATGTCTGGGGTTGAGGTCTAGAGATGGGTATTTTGTAGAGAGCCTCCAGGCAGCCATGTGCCCCCGCTGTCCATGGTGCTGAAATGCTTGCTCCTTGATCCTTAGGCTCCCTGCTCAATCCAAGCCACCTCCACTTTGCCTCATCATAGTCTTATCTACTCCCACAGTCACCCCTTCCAGTGTTCAGCCTGTGTCTCCCCCAGCAATTGTGTCTACCAGTCTGGCTGCTGACCTGGAGGGCCTGACACTCACAGACTCCGCCCTGGTACCGTCGGTGAGTGGGATGGAGGAGGGATTGGGCTGGGCAGGAATACATCCCTGTTCTGCATCCTATGGTGTGGATGTGTGGGAAGATGTGACAGAAGATGTGATAGCTTTGAGTCCCAGTTGCTGGATGGCCCTAGGGGACAATGCTGGGACAGACTCTCTCCATCTTGCTCAGTTCTGTCCTTCCTTCCCCCTCCACTCTAGCTTCTGAGTCCAGTGTCGGGTGTTGGGCGGCAGGAGCTGCTGCACCGGGTAGCTGGTGAGGGGCTGGCTGTGGACTACACCTTCAGCCGCCAGCCTTTCTCCGGGGACCCCCACATGGTGTCTGTGCACATCCACTTCTCCAACAGCTCTGATACCCCCATCAAAGGCCTGCATTTGGGCACCTCCAAACTGCCTGCTGGCATCAGCATCCAAGAATTTCCTGAAATTGGTGCGAAGGGCTTTGGATGGGATGGAGGAGGCTCCTGGGAAGAGTCAGTGTTTCTGTGATTGTTGATACCCTACTTGTGCCAGGCCAGGGGCCAAGCTGTGGGGGCACAGAGATGGCATCTAACATGATCCACACTCTGGTGGACAAGGCAGATTGTGAAACAAGCAAGTTCATATCAGGGCGGGAGGTGCTTTCAGAAGCAGATTTGGGCCTTGGTTTTTTTCAGGACTAACTTAAATGTGGTGAGGGTGAGTGGGGAAAAGGGTGCTTAGAGTTCAGGAGGAACCCAGGAACAGTCTCCAGGGGCCAAAAAAGCCAAGATTCTGTAGATGACTGGTCAGCTGTGACCGTGGAGGGGAGGGCCAGGCTGGGTTCTAGACCTATCAGGTGATGGTGGCCCTCCCTCTCCCCTTCACTGCCTTACGCTACTTCAGAGTCCCTGGCACCTGGAGAATCTGCCACTGCTGTAATGGGCATTAATTTCTGTGACTCAACCCAGGCAGCCAATTTCCAGCTGTGGTATGTGTCCAACTTGAGGTGTGGGTGAGAGGGTGGGCTGGAGAGAGACAGGGTAACAATGAACCGGAGATGGAAGTGGTGGTTAGTGGGGATACATCATATCATGACTAGGTGGGTCTGGAAGCTATCTCAGGCCCTCATTCCTGACTTCATGCTCTCACTGTATCCAAGCCATGCCTCTACACAGGGTGTGAAGTGAGGGGAGAGATGCCGGCCTTACCTCTTCTCCCTCTCTTTCCTCCCACCCTTCCCAGCACCCAGACCCGACAGTTCTACGTCTCCATTCAGCCACCTGTTGGGGAGCTGATGGCCCCTGTGTTCATGAGTGAAAATGAGTTTAAGAAAGAACAGGGTGAGTGCTCCCTGGGAATGGGCAGAAAGGGAGGTATAGAAGCTTGTCCAGCTTGGATAGTAGGGAGAATGGTGGTGTCCTTCGTTTAGACCAGAAGTCAGCAAACTTTTTCTATAATGGGCCAAAGATAAATGATTTAGGCTTTGAGAATCATGTGGTCTCTGTTGCAGTTACAACATGACTGTGGCTCTTGAAACATAAAAACGGCCATAGACAATATGTAAATGAATGAGTATGGCTGTGTTTCAAGAAATTTCCATTTATATTTACAGACACTGAAGTTTAAATTTCATCATTTTCATGTGTCATATTAATCTTCTTTGATTTCTTCCTCAACATTTAAAAAAATATTAAAAATATTGTGGATCATACAGGTGGTGGGCTGGATTTGGCCTGCAGGCTGTAATCTACAAAACCTCTGGCCTAGAAGAAAGAAGAGTGTTTTGGGCAAGGGAGGAGGGAAGATATGGATAGTTTTGGATAAGCTGATTTTGAAATGCATTTGGAAAATTCAGGAGAACATATTTAGTATGCAACTGAAAATATGGGTCTTTGCCCAGGAAAAACTTTGAAGCTGGAGTCATGAGCATAGAGGTGGTAACGGAAGCTGTGAATATGAATGAGATCACTCTGGGAGGTGGGAGAAAATAAGAAGGCCAAAGACAGAACCTTGGGGGAAAACCTAAATTCTGCAGAAGAAAGAGGAAAAGGAGCAAAGGGAGAGGTGAGAGGAGAACCAGGAGAGACAAGGCAGAAGGCATCTGCAAGCCACAGTTACTGAAGACCTTCAGATTCAGCATATAGAAGGCTACTGCCAACGTTAGAGAGAGACGGTCATTGCTAAGGGAGGGACAGAGGCCAATTGGAGTGGGTTGAGGGAGACCAGGGCTCAAGTAAATGGAGTCCTCTTTGAAGGACTTTAGCCATGAATGAGGAGGGAGACCGGGCATTAGCACAATGAAGAATGGATCTCACTTTTAAAAAGGATTTTTTAGAAACAGGGACACTTGAACAGATTGAAGGAACAAAGACAAGAAAATATTAGTCAGGAATTAAGGGAATGGAAGAAACAGGAGAGGGATGTTACTTTCTAAAAGGAGGTGAAGATTGGGGGAAGCAGCAGAGGAAGGAAAGAGAGGCTGAAGAGAAGCACTCCTGTTGGTGTGCAGGATGGCAGACAGAGGGGCTCCCACGGGAGTCCTAGAGCATGTGAGTGGAGAGAAGTCAGTCCTGCAGAATGAGGAGTTCTGGGGGTGCTGTGAGTGTTTAGGGGCTTCAGGAGCCCTGGCTAGGTCTGGAGCTGCTGTTGCAGAGGTACAATTAGGAATATACCTGTGAATGCTGCATGTGACTACTGGACTCTGGCCAGGAGATCACAACAGCCGCCTGTGATCTCTTTGTGAGAGCTCAGCATCCAGGAGCTGGGTGGGAGTTGAATGCTGGTTGGAGGGCCCCCCAGGAAAGATGAAAGGGTGTGAGGTCCAGGATGGGGGAACCTCTTAAGACTGACTGGCCACTCTCAAGGGGCTGGTAGGGCAGATGTCTGATGGAGAAAGTGCCAAATCAGTCTTTGGTAACAACGTGGATGAAGCCCTGAGTGGGAGGGAGAGAGAGGCTGACAAAGGCTTCCTGAAGGAGGGCCCCCTCTGAGAGGGAATGCCCCCCTCACCAAGACTGATGATGGAGATTCTGACCTGCCCTTTGCATGATACCTTCCCAGCCTGGGAAAACATGATGCTCAGTAAGCAGACCCAGGTGCTGGCCTCTGTCCCCACGGCTTCTGTCCTCATCACAACCTCTGCCCCCAGGAAAGCTGATGGGCATGAATGAGATCACAGAGAAGCTCATGCTGCCAGACACCTGTCGGAGTGACCACATTGTGGTGCAGAAAGTGACCACCACTGCCAACCTGGGTCGTGTTCCTTGTGGGACATCTGATGAGTACAGGTACTAAGGGAAATAATGAGCATGAGGACCCTGGTTTGAAGGAGGAGCCCCAGGCACTGAGCCCCTTCCAAACACAGTCACCCTTAGCAGCTCTTCCCCATCCCTTCTTCTACTCCCACCTCAGGTTTGCAGGGAGGACACTAACCAGTGGGAGCCTCGTTCTGCTGACCCTGGATGCCCGGCCAGCTGGAGCTGCCCAGCTGACTGTCAACAGCGAGAAAATGGTGATTGGCACCATGCTGGTGAAGGATGTGATACAGGCTCTGACCCAGTGACTTCAAAATGCTGTGACCTCTTTGGCTCCCATCTATACCTCCCCCATGACATCTGGGCTGTCAGTCCCTCTCACCTTTCTTACTCTCTCATCAACCTCCTCATGCCAGATAGCATTCAGGGTGTTCTCTCTCCCTCTGGAGGAACAGGACCTCCCCTAATCCTCTCCCCACGGGTTCCTTAGTGATCTGTGCAGAAGATGGCAGCCACTCCCTTTGGTCCTCCCAGCTTTCTGTAGCTATTTATATAGCAGTCTCAATAAAATGTCTTCTCCCTAGATGCTGGCTCGACTTTCCTTCTAGGGGTTTGGGGGACAGCTGCTCAGGGTGACAGTATTTGGCTCTTGTGACCTTGTAGGGGAGGCTGTGACTGCTTCTCAGAAACAGCTCTGGTTGAACCCCCAAGGTGACCATCTCTGGGTCAGGACGGCTAGGAGGATGGGAAGGCAGAGCTGGAAGAGCACCTTGGTCCTTTTTATAGCACACTCTGTGATGAGGACAGAAGCCGTGGGGACAGAGGCCAGCACCTGGGTCTGCTTACTGAGCAGTCCTCTTCGATGGCTGCCAGACCCCCTTAGTTCTCCTTATGGGCTCTTCGGAAGGAAGGACTCATAGCATGGGGAGTTCCCCAAACACAGGTGCTCAGTTCAACATATGTCAAGTACCTCCAGTTAGGGGGCCTGGAGGCCCCACCTGGCTGGGGTACTGACCCACTGGTCATCTTAGTGGAAGAATGGAAGATGTATAACTGTACTTCTCAAACCACTTTGTGTCAAGTCACCTGGGGATCCAATTACATGCAGATTGTATTGGTAGGTCTAGGGTGGGGCCTAAAATTCTGCATTCCTTTTTTTTTTTTTTTTTTTTTAAAGTGAAAGCAGCCAGGCAGGCACGGTGGCTCACACCTATAATCCCAGCACTTTAGGAGGCTAAGGTGGGCGGATCATGAGGTCAGGAGTTCGAGACCAGCCTGGCCAACATGGTGAAACGCCATCTCTACTAAAGATTTAAAAAATCAGCTGAGTGTGGTGGCACATGCCTGTAATCCCAGCTACTTGGGAGGCTGAGGCAGGAGAATTGCTTGAAGCTGGGAGGTGGAGGTTGCAGTGAGTCGAGATCACGCCATTGCACTCCAGCCTGGGCAACAGAGTGAGACTTCATCTCAAATAATCGTAATAATCATCATAATAAAGTGAAAGCAAGTTTACTGGGGAAGTAAAGAAACAGAAGAATGGTGACTTCCTAAGCAGAGCAGCAGATTATGCATTTCTAACAAGATACCAGCATCTGCTCACACCTGGAACAAACCTGGTGGGTGTAGTGGGGGTCAGGGTGCTCCCTGACACCTTTTCTGCTGAGGAAAGAGACTGAGTGAGCAGTGATTCCAAAAGGTATAAAAGATGTTCCATTAGGATGTGTTCTGTCCCCCCTACCCCCTGCAAAATCTATGATCAAATAAGCTTAGAAATCTTGTATTTAGGTGAAGTAAGTTCATTTCCCACAGGTCTTCTCAGAGCCTTTACTATGCTAATGTACACTGTGACCACCTCTCAGCCTGCAGTGTTACTCAAACTTGGTTTTGATCTTGGAATACTTTCCCCACAACATCTTGAGTGACTGGGTTACAAGGAACACACTCCAGTGATAGTTTGAGGTGCTGTGCCTCAGCCTCTGATCCTCTGTGACCAAGACTTTAGGCCATACCTTGGCCATACCATCCCACAGCCCTGCCACTTACGCATTCTTGAGCAAGTCTGTTCATGGGTAAGATGGCGTGAAGCAGGTGTGGCTGTCCTCTCAGGGAAGGAGAACAAAGGCAATGCCAGGGGACAGCCCTGCCTCTGGCTCCAAGGACTTGCTAGGCATTGTGGCACCAGAGAGCAGCTGGAGCTGCTGCTCCCCTGAGAGCCTGCGGCCCCAAAGTCTCCCTGGGATCATTGTTTTTGTCACTGCAGGTTTTGAGATGATTCTCCAGTTAAGGGCCACTTGCATGGTAGACTCAGTCTCACTGTTGCCTCTGAATCAGCACTACCCACAGAACTGAGAAAGGGTGGGCCTGATTTTCTAAGAAATTTGAACAAGGACCATCAAGGAATCCCTTATCCACCTTTGTTCTACATCAAAAGCCCCCGAGTAGAGCTGGGCATATCCCTGTAGTCCCAGCTACTTAGAAGGCTGAGGCTGGAGGTTAGCTTGATGCTAAGAGTTCAAGGCTGTATTGCTCTATTATTACAGCTGTGACTAGCACTCCATCCTGGACAACCTAGCAAGACCCCACCTCTAAAAAAAGTACTGTCTTTAAAAAATGCAGGAATAAGATGGGAGCCTGCCCAGCACACACAGGTAGAAGTAGGTGAGACCTGAAGGGGCTGGCCCCCCCCCAACATCCCTCTGGAGCATTTTCCCCAACCCATATAATATCCTGTATTTTATCACTGGCCCAAGTCTTTGCCACTGTGGTGACACTTTGTCCCCAGAATGTTAGGGGCCTGGTCACAGGTTGCCTGGATCTCAGGTGGCAGGGAAAATGCTTCCCATGAACAGTTTTTTTTTTTGTGGGGATAGGTGGAGACAGTCTCTTTTTGTGGGGATGCAGTCTGGCTCTGTTGCCCATTCTGGAGGGCAATGGCACAATTTCGGCTCGCTGCAACCTCCGCCTCCTGGGTTCAAGTGAGTCTCGTGCCTCAGCCTCCTGAGTAGCTGGGATTATAGGCACTTGCCACCATGCCCAGGTAATTTTTTTTTTTTTTTTTGAGATGGAGGCTCACTCTGTTGCTGAGGCTGGAATGCAATGGAACGACCTTGGCTCACCGCAACCGCCCCCTCCCGAGTTCAAGCGATTCTCCTGCCTCAGCCTCCCAAGTAGTTGGGATTACAGGCACTCGCCCCCACACCCGGCTAATTTTTTGTATTTTTAGTAGAGATGGGGTTTCACCATGTTGGCCAGGCTGGTCTGGAACTCCTGACATCAGATGATCCACCCACCTCAGCCTCCCAAAGTTCTGGGATTACAGGCATGAGCCACTACACCCAGATAATTTTTGTATTTTTAGTAGAGACAGGGTTTTGCTATGTTGGCCACGCTGGTTGGCCAGGCTGGTCTCAAACTCCTGAGCTCAGGCAAAACACCTGCCTTGGCCTCCCATAGTCCTAGGATTATAGGCGTGAGCCACCGTGGCTGGCCAGCCATGAACAGTTTTGATGGGGCAGCCAGGGAACTGGCCCAGGGCTGTGGGATTCAAGGGGGGCGTCCAGGACCACAGGACAGACTGGGAAGCACTCTTAGGACCCTGCTGGTGCAAAGGAAGGGCTGCAAAAAGGGGCCTGGAAGTGGATAGAAGCACAGGGACTGGCACAGAGGCAGAAGATGCCCTGACAAGGACGGGGTAGTGCTTCAGTGGGGATCTAGGAGGTCTGAGCCTGACCAGAGGCCTTGATGGGTCAGAGGACAATGAGCTCAATGAGGGCATTTGTCATTCCCTTCCACATATTATCAGAGTTGGTGTATGTGAATAATACAAGTGATGGTATGTCATTTCTGAGATTAGGTTATAAAATTATTTGCACCTCCATCTTGGTTAGTCTCTCCCTCCCTCTCAAGCCAGCTGCCATATCTTGAGCAGCACTATGGAGAGGTCCACGTGACAAGTAACTGAGGCTTTTGTCAGCACCCACTTAAGTGAGCTTGGAAGCTGATCTTTCAGCCCAAGGCAAAGCTTCAAGTCACTGCAGTTGTGGCTGAATCAGGACTGCAACCTCATGAGAGATTCTGAGCCAGAACCAGCCAACTAAGTCATTCTCCAATTCCTGACTCCCAGAAATTGTGCAAGATAATAAATAGTTGTTGTTTTAAGCAGCTTAGCTGTAGGGGTAACTTAATAGCAATAAACAAATAATACAATCCAGCCTTCCATCCATCTCCTAGGTTGTTGGGAAAGCCCTCAGGGAGCCTGGTCCCCGGCTCTGGCCTTCAGAGCACTCTGCTCCCGCATTCAGTGTCTGAGTGGTGTGCCTGAGTTGGCTTCTACTGGCTCATAAGGGCTGACTGTTATTACACATTCAGGAATTTTGTGAGCCAGATGATGTCACATTGACAATTTGAAATCAGCCACGGTGGGAGTTTTTATGCCATGTAAGAGGCAAATGCTACAAATCATTTCCCTCCCCCAGCCAATTGCTACAAATCACTTTCCTCCCCCAGCCATTTACCAGCACATCACTGCCCTTAATTACCCCCATCTCTGTCTCTTTAAAATATTATGTATTTCAAGTTTAAAGACTAACATAACCACCTGTATACTAATCACCCAACTTAAGAACTGAAGCACTTATCAATTCAGTGCTCATCAATTCAATGTCCCCCATACCCCTCATTTCATGACTACTTCCTTTCCCACCTGAAACAAATCATCATTCTGAATGTTCTGTTTATCAATGCCATGCATTCTTTGTACTTTCATTACATACAGATGTGTTCCTAAACAATATGTAGTACTATACTTTGTGACAGTGGTGGGTACTACACATTTTCAAATTTTATACAAATGGCATCTTAGAGTATGTTTTCTCCTACATCCTGCTTTTTCACTCAGTATTGTGAGTCATGTTGATATGATTCGCTCTATTTCATTTACTTTTACTTATATATAGTATTCCATTGTATGACTATACCATAATTTATTGATCCACTCTCCTGTTGGTGGGCATTTAAGGTTGTTATTTTATTTTGTTTTTGCAACTATTAATCAACAAAACAGCTATAGGCATTTTTACTTGTGCCGCTTATCCATGTGAAAGTTTCTGTAACATATTTTCCTAGGAATTAAATTGCTGGGTCATAAACACTTTTTTTTTTTGAGATAGAGTCTCACTCTGTCACCTAGGAGTGCAGTTGGAGGGCAGTGGCACCATCTTGGCTCACTGCAATCTCTGCCTGCCAGATTCAAGCGATTCTCCTGCCTCAGCCTCCTGAGTAGCTAGGATTACAGGTGTGTGTCACTATGCCCCGGCTAATTTTTGTATTTTTAGTAGAGACGGAGTTTCACCACATTGGTCAGGCTGCTGTTGAACTCCTGACCTTGTGATTCGCCTGCCTCGGCCTCCCAAAGTGCTGTGATTACAGGTGTGAGCCACTGCGTCTGGCGAGTACACACTTTTTCAAGTTAACTGGAGAATCCAAACTGCTCACCAGAGTTGCTATACTTCACATCAAGCCTATTTCTAGCAGCTTTATTCGTAACAGATCCTAAACTGGAAAGCATTCAAATTCCAATTGATAGGAGAATGTAGAAATAAATTATGGTATATCTATACAATGGAATACTACTTGGCAACACAAAGGAACAAACTACTCCTACATGCAACAACATGGATGGATGGATCTCACAGGTATGTTGAATGAAAGAACCCAAAATTTCTATGAAGTTTAGAACAGGTTAAATCTGTCATGAAAAGCAGTAAGAGTAACAGTACCTTGAGGAGGGAAGTATAAAGTGGGAACTGGCATGATGGAACCCAACGGGGGTTCATGAGAGATTCCATATCTTGATGCGGGTGGTGGTCACCTTACGGTATACACTTAAGATCTGTGCACTCTATACACCGTCATCTCTCCATTAAAAGGTGTAAAACATAAAAGCACACACCAAAGTAGCTGAACCGGTTTACGCCCTTACTGGCAGTGATCCTGCTTTTGGGACAGTGAGACTTGATCATTTTTTCCATTTGAAAAGTGTAACATGGCATCTGATTGTGGTTTCATTTGCACTTCCCTGGTTACTGATAAGGGTGGGTGTCTACTGGTATGTTTGTTGGCCATTTGGATTTTCACTCGTCTCAACTGCCTATTCCCATCTTCTGCCCATTTTTCTATGGAATTGTGTTTTTCCTCATTGATTATAGAAGTTTTTTTTTTTTTTTGGAGACAGTCTCACTCTATCACCCAGGCTGGAGTGCAGTGGCGTGATCTAGGCTCGTTGCAACCTCTGCCGCCTGGGTTCAAGCGATTCTCCTGCTTCAGCCTCCCAAGTAGCTGGGATTACAGGCACCTGCAACCGCACCTGGCTAATTTTTGTATTTTTAGTAGAGATGGGGTTTCACCATCTTGGCCAGGCTGGTCTTGATCTCCCGACCTCGTGATCCACCTGCCTCGGCCTCCCAAAATGCTGGGATTACAGGCATAAGCCACCGTGCAAGGCTAAAAGTTCTTATATAGTCTGGAAATTAGTTCTTTGAAGATATATGGATTGCAGATATCTTCTTCCAGTCTATGGCTTGTCTTTTCATGCTTTCAACAATATCTTTTAGTAAACCAAAATTTTTAATTCCAGTGTGGTTAAATGTATTATCTTCCTTTATATCCTGTGCTTACTGTTCTTAATTTACAAAATTCATCCACAGGCTGAGGTAAAAAAAATTCTTCTATATTTTCTTCTAAAAAAATTCTAAGTAAAGCTTTTCAGAATTGTATTTATTTATTCATTATTTTGAGATGGAGTCTTGCTCTGTCACCTAGGCTGGAGGGCAGTGGTGCTCACCGCAACCTCTTCCTCCTGGGTTCAAGGGATTCTCCTGCTTTAGCCTCCTGAGTAGCTGGGATTAAAAGCATGTGCCACCACACCCAGCTAATATTTTAGCCTGACCATGTTGGTCAGGCTGGTCTTGAACTTCTGTCCTCATGATCTGCCCGCCTCAGCCTCCAAAAGTGCTGGGATTGCAGGTGTGAGCCACTGCCCCTGGCCTAGAATTGTATTTTTAACCTACTTTTGTGTAAGATAAAAGGTGGGGCCAATTCACTCTTTTATCTCACCTAAAAGGAGCTTGAAAAAAACAAAGAACATGGTTTCTTCTGTACAGAGCTTGGCAAAACTTAAGCAGAGACTGTGTGTCTACCTTGTGGTCTTGAGCTCCTAAGTGAATTCCTTTTCTAATCTTTTGCAACCAGGAAATTATTTTCTCCCAGCAAACTCCTCTCTTCTTTTAGCTCTCTGCCTGCTGTGGAAGCACTGAACACCTGAGTATATATACAAGACTACAAGGTCCCTCCTGTCTCCCTAATACATATGTTTAAAACGTAGTCCAGCTAATTATAGTTAGATTTAAAACCTGTATTATAAGTCTGGGGCTTGACTGCAGAGACAGTGCCAGGCATAGCTGGGCTCAAAGGCTGTTTGTTGACTGGGAGAATAGATAATGCTGCCTATTTGTTCCTGCTACTTCTGCCAGTGACCAGTGTGGGGACCTAAGTCATTGAATATATTCACCTCTGTCACTTTCCATACCCTGTCCAGAGGATTATGGACATCTTCAGAGGGACTGTTCTTCCTGTATGACCTGCAGGCCTAGCCAAGT
The DNA here is from genome assembly GCA_963573385.1 of Cacajao melanocephalus. Classification (NCBI taxonomy): domain Eukaryota; kingdom Metazoa; phylum Chordata; class Mammalia; order Primates; family Pitheciidae; genus Cacajao; species Cacajao melanocephalus. Next base: position 3,651 of record CAUYLG010015089.1, on the reverse strand, counting down.
GCAGGCAGGGAGCAAGGACTTGCCCACACCTCAGGTCATGATTGTATTTTGTCAAAGTTACCTCTTCCCTCAACATCTGCAGTCAGCTCTGGGGTCATTCACAGAGAAGCACACACATAAGCGTGTTGGAAGGTTTATTCTTACCTGGTTAAGACTTGAAAGGCTCTGAAACCAGAAGTCTGCTTTGGTTTGAGTCCTTGCTCTGCCACTTTTAGCTGGGAGTCTTTGGCAATTTACTGAACTTCGCTGAGCTTCAGTCTCATCTGCAAAATGAGGTAACACAGGTAAAGCACTTAGAACTTTGCTCCACACATAGTGAGTGGTCACTGAAGGTGAGCTATTATTATTACCTGCAACAGAAAGTTTAGGAAGAGAGATTTGGGGCAGCAGAAATTTCTGTTCCAAGTCTCTTGAAAAAATGCCTTTCTTTTCTTATGGTTGAGAGTTTTGAAATATGAAAAGGGCTTCCAGACACCCATTCCCTTGGGCACTATTCTGAGTTTCAGATTCTTATCTTGCTCAGCTTTTGGGTCAGAGAGGAGGAAAGGATGTCAGGGATCACAAACTGGCAGCCAGTGAGCTCCATGGGGCCCCTGGACATGCTGGGTTTGGCTCTTTTTATTTGGATTAGTAACCAACTTTAAAATTCACATTAAAGGTTTCACTTAAAAAAAAAAGTACTCCCAGCTTTTCTTGAAAGATCTGGCTGGAACCTCATTTCTACCTGGTGCCCCCCAGCTAACGGCCCTTTTAGGTGTGTGTTGGGCCTTCAGTACTGTCACCCACCCTCACTAGGTTCCTGTGCCGTAGGCATTTGGGTGTAGTACCCTCTCAGAGGACAAGCAGCTGTCCTACACTGCTTGTGGGCCAGGACAAGACTCAGGGGTAGTCTGCTCCCAGAGAAAACATGGCTCAAGAGGGAGAAGTCCCAGCAAAGTTGCTCCTGCCTTGCCCCTGTGGTCATCACTCTTTCTGCCCATGAACTCAGCAACCCAAAAAATCTCCTGCAAGTAGATAGACCTACAAGTGAATGGAGACTGGCCAAATCCCACTGTCACTCACTCCCTCCTAGAGTTCTTTTCTTTCTTTTTTTTTTTTTTGAGATGGAGTCTTGCTGTGTTGCCCAGACTGGAGTGCAGTGGCATGATCTTGGCTCACTGCAACGTCTGCCTCCCAGTTCAAGCGATTCTCCTGCTTCAGCCTCCCGAGTAGCTGGGACTACAGGCGCACACCACCATGCCCGGTTAATTTTTCGTATTTCTAGTAGAGACGGGGTTTCACCGTGTTAACCAGGATGGTCTCCATTTCCTGACTTCGTGATCTGCCTGGCTCAGCCTCCGAAAGTGCTAGGATTACAGGTGTGACCCACCGCCCCTGGCTGTGGATTTCTGCTCTTAGGCTCACCACCCCTCCCCCATTAATCCTTCTGAAACACTAGGCTACACCATCAGTTTCCTCTTTCTCCATCACCTGAGGCAGAAACTGACAGTTACCTGCCCGTCTCCCTTTAGCCATCAGAGCCAGGCCAGGAAGACGGCAGCACCATCTTCCCTAAGTGCCAGGAGGAGCTTGGAGCATAGTAAGTGCTTATTAAATAGTATCAGGATAACCTGACACATGTAAGACAGTTAACAATGCTCAATAAACTCTGGTCCCTTGTTTTCCCCCTTGTATATACAACCTCTTCTTCTTTGAGATGGAGTTTCACTCTTGTTGCCTAGGATGCAGTGCAATGCTGAGATCTCAGCTCACCGCAACCCCTGCTTCTTAGGTTCAAGCGATTCTCCTGCCTCAGCCTCCTGAGTAGCTGGGATCACAGACAAGCGCCACCAAGCCTGGCTAATTTTGTTTATATTTTTTTAATTTTCAGTAGAGACGAGGTTTCTCCATATTGGTCAGGTTGGTCTCGAACTCCCGACCTCAAGTGATCCGCCCAACTCAGCCTCCCAAAATGCTGGGATTACAGGCGTGAGCCACCCCGCCTGGCCTGTCCAACCTCTTCTAAGTATCCAGTAATGCCTTAAAACAGACCTGACAACTGCCAACCCCTTTTATTTTTTAAGTTTCCGGCTGTCTGCAGAATAAAGGCCTTTTACAAACCCGGCCCAGGCTTCCCTCCGGCGGTATCAGCTCGCATCATCCTCAGTCCCCGTCAGAGTGAGCCGCTCTATGCAGTTCTCTCTCTGCCTTTGCTTGGTCTCCCGCCTGGAATGCCATCTCCGCCTCTGCGCTTGCCTGGGGCTTCCGGTCCGCCCCTGCTCCAGTTGCCCCAGGACGCCTGCCCTGGAGCCCTCGCCCTGTCCCTTGTCCTATTTCTGTGAAACTTTCTATTTCGGTCTGTCGGGAGCGTCTGAAGCGGTTTCCCAGGGGAACTCCGGTCCAAAGAGGACCAGTGATGTCTTTGGAACTTTCTGGAATGTCCTGACTCCCGCGGCCCCCTCTGCAGCGCACTGAGCAGTGAGTCTAAAGTAAGTGCGCCTCCTGGAGCCCGGGTGCTATGGTTTGGACCGAGGCTGCAGTGCTGGCTCTCGCCCTGGAGAGATCACTGGAAGAGGAGGAGCGCGGATACGCGGCCGTACTGACAAAGCGATCCCGCCGCTCGCAGGGGCTTGTAAATCGTGCCCTCTTTCGTAAGGGGGTAATCTGAGGTTCAGGGCAGACAATGACTCGGCCAGGGTCACTTAGGTGAGTGGCGCGCTCAGGGACCCCCAGGGGGCGGCTGTGGCCAGCAGCAGCGGCGGTCCCCGCCAGCGTGCGGGTGGGCGGCAGAGCCCTCCTCGGCCCGGCCTGCTGGGAGGGGCGGGGCGCGCGGGGGCGGAGGCGAGGGCCCGGGCGGGGCCGACACAGGTGCTCCGCATCCGGCCGGGGGGCGGCTCCGAGGAGCGGCTTGGTGGAGCTTCATAAGCTGCCGGGGTGCGGGGCTGCGTGCGGCCCGCTGCAAAAACAGTGCCCACGTGCGTGCGCGTGTCTCGCCCGCCGGCCGGCCAGCCCGCCAGCCCGTCAGTCCCGCAGGGCCACACCGGCCCCATGGCGTTCCCGCTGGTAAGAGCCGCCTGCCGCTCGCCTGGGCGGGGCCGCGTCCCGGCCGCAGTAGCTAACGGTCCGCGCGCAGCCGGGTCCGGCGCCACGGTACCCCATCCCCCGCCCCGTGCGCAAGTCCCGGGCGGGGCGCGGTCACGTGCCCCCGGGCGTGGGGCCTCGTGGAGGGGTGGAGGGGTGGAGGGGTGGAGGGGTGGAGGGGTGGAGGGGTGGAGGGGTGGAGGGCGAGGGGGGCAGGGAGCCTCCTCGTGACTCAGGGCCTTTGGGCTTAAAGGCGCCGCAGCCTTGTGGGGGTGGCCGGTGGGGCCTCCGAGCCGCACTGCGGCCTCCGGGCAGCCTCGAGCGTAGGTCCAGACGGGAGCTGACCGGACAGAAAGGAGCCCTGGGGCCCAGAACACTTCTTCCTCACCCTGCCGTCGCACCCGAAGCCGCTGGCGCTGGAAGCTCACGTCCCGCTGTGGGTCTCTCGCACCCGCTGTGGGTCTCTCGCACCCGCTGCGGGGCGAGGGGGAAGCCGGGCGGGGCGGGACGGGGCGGGGCTGCGGACAGCGTAGACCCCGCGCTGTGTGGAGAGCCCCACGACGGCGGCGGCCTCGGCCCCTTTAAGGCGGA
>CAUYLG010015085.1:0-15461 GCA_963573385.1 Cacajao melanocephalus | reverse complement strand
TATTCACATCAACAGTGTATAAGGATTTCCCTTTTCCAACATCCTCACCAACATCTCTCATTTTTTGTCTTTAATATAGCAATTCTGACTGGCGAGCAACGGTATCTTGTTGTGGTTTTGGTTTTCACTTCCTTGATGGTTGTGGATGATGAGTGTTTTTTCATATGTTTGTTGGACACTTGTATGTCTTCTTTTGAGAAATGTTTTTTCATGTCCTTTGCCTACTTTTTAATACGGTTATTTGGTTTTTTTCTTGTCGAGTTGTTTAAGAAACAACTTTTCATTTTGCTAATCCTTTGTATCCTTTTTGGGCTCTCAATCTCGTTTAATTCTGCTCTGCTCTAATCTTTGTTAATACTTTTGTTTTTTGGTGTGGTTCTGGGTTTGATTTGTTGTTGTTTTTCTAGTTACTTCAGGCGTGACATTAGGTTGTTAATTTGAGATCTTTCTATCTTTGGATGTAGGCATTTAACACTAAACATTTTTCTTTTACTATTGCTGTTGCTGTATCCCAGAGAGATTGGTATGATGTGTCTCTATTTATATTCATGTGAGAAAATTTTTTATTTCTTCCTTAATTTTCTTGTTTACCCAAAAATTATTTAGGAACAACTGTTTATTTTCCATGTATTTGTGTAGTTTTGCGATTTCCTTGTGGTAGTGATTTTTAATTTTATTCCACTGTGGTCTGAAAATATACTTGATATGATTTTGATTTTTTTGAATTTACTGCTACTTCCTTTATGGCAAAGCATGTGGTCTCTTGGAGAATGTTCTATGTGCAGATTAGAAAAATGTATATTCTGTGGTTGTTGGGTAGAATGTTCTGTAAATGTTTAATCAGTTCATTTAGTCCAATCCAATTTACGTCCAGAGTTTCTTTGTTGATTTTCTGCTTCAGTGATCTATCTAGCATTGTCATTGGCATAATGAAGTTCCCTACTTCAATTATTCTGTTGCTCTCTATCTCTTTTTAGGTCTGGTAGTGTTTATTTAACGAATCTCGATGTTCTGGTGTTTGGTGCATATGTATTTAGGTTAGCTATATCTTCTTGTTTAATTGAGCCCTTTATAATTATTTCCTTCTTTGTCTTTTTTTTTTTAACTGTTGTTGATTTCAGGCCTTTTTTATCTGATGCAGGTTTAGATACTCATACTCATTTTTGTTTTCTGCTTTCAGGGTATATCTTTTTCCACCTCTTTACTCTGAGTCTTGAGACCCATTAGATAGGTTTCTTGAAGACAGCAAAGAATTCCATCATGTCTTTTAATGTTGTTTGCCAGTCTATATGCCTTAGATTGAGCATTTAGGCCATTCATACTCAAGGTTAATATTGATATATGGGCTTCTGTACCTATCATAATGTTGTTAGCTAGTTGAATTCTGGTCTCAACTGTGTAGTTGCCTTGTGGAATTTGTGAGCTTTGTACTCGTGTGCTTTTTTAGAATGGTGAGTATTGTGCTTTCCTTTCCACCTTAGGAACTCATTTGAACATTTCTTGAATGTCCATTCTAATAGTGACAAATTCTCTTAGCATTTTTGGGGGAAATACTTTATTTTGCTTTCATTTATGAAGCTTAGTTTGACAGGATATCAAATTCTTGGCTGGAAATTTTTTCTTTAAGAAGGCTTTAAATTGATCCCTGGTCTTTTCTAGCTTGTAAGGTCTCTGCTGATTAGTCCACTGTTTGTCTAATGAGATTTCCTTTATAGATGATCTGATGCTTCTCTCTAGCTGCTTTTAACATTTTTTCTTTCACATTGACCATGAATAATCTGATAACTGTGTGATTTAGTAATATTATTATTGTGAATTATCTTCCAGGTGTTCTCTGAACTTTTCGTAACTGTATGTCTACATCTCCAGCAAGATAAGGTAAATTTTTCTGAATTATTTCTTCAAACGTATTTTCCAAACTTTTTACTTTCTCTTCTTCTTCCTCAGGAATACCTATAATCTGTAGGTTAAGTCACTTTACATAATTCTATATTTCTCAAAGCCTTTGTTCATTTTTAAAATTCATTTTTTTCTTTATTTTTGTTTGGGCTAATACCAAATGCTGGTCTTCAAGTTCTGTTATTTTTTCTTCCATTTAGTCTGGAGTATTATTAAATCTTTCAGCTGTATTTTAAAAGTCCTTCAGTGAATTTTATTGCCAGAAGTTCTGTTTATTATTGTCTTAAAAGTTATCTACTTTTTCATATCACATTGTTTTTCTGATTTATTTGTATTGGTTTGCAACCTTATTTTGGATCTCATTGAGCTTCCCTGCAGTCTGTATTTTGAATTCTTTGTCTGTCACTTATGATTAGAATCCATTGCCAGATAGCTAGTCTGATCCTTTGGTGGTGTTACAACACACCGTTTCTTCACAGTGCCAGAGTGCTTACACTGGTTCCTTCTCATTATAGCCCGGTAATCTGCCAGCTCTTCAAGCTCCAGGCCACTAGGTGGCACGTACTGGTTAATGTGAGCTGTGGTAAAAACAGATGAGCACATACTGGATCCTTCTTCACTGGGATGTGCTCATTGTCATTTCAGGTGATAGACGGGGCTGTGGAATGCCCAGTTCCCTGAGTTCCCTGTTCAGCCATGTGGTGCAGGCAGACAGAGTTGAGCACAACTGGACAACCAAGCTCTCCCATAACTGCCTCAATGACCAGTGCAGGCTTCTGCCCTAATGAGGGTGGCTGGGGGAGCTCCTGGTGAAATGCACCAAGCTCTCTACAGCTGGGGAGGGGCCGCAGCGACCCATGTCCTAGACAGGCAGGAACACAATCGGTTTCCCTATCACACCCTCAGCTTATGACCCAGGGCTCCTGTCATTTCAGACACACACCATCATCTGTCTTCAGTACAGGTGAGAGCCACAGAAAACACCTGCCTTCTGGCTCTCTGTGGGGTATCTGGCGTGGAGCCTTTTCACTCAACCCAGTGCAGACATCTTTGTGTCTCCCCTGTTCTCTGATGTGGAATCACTGCTGCTTCGTGTAGAGATGGGGAGGAGCTCCACCTTTCAACACATGCAGGTGGGTGTCAGCTGTGGTGGTGTTGGCTGGGTGGGTTGACCTGATAACAGACCCTTAAGACAGTGCTCGGATGCTAGCAATAGTGGACTGGGCCAGACAAATCCCTAATCCCCAGGTCCCTACGTGGTCCCCTAGACAATGATGTTCAAGTCCAGGAGGGAATGGACCAGGAACAGGCAACAGAGTTGCCTTCAGGCCCCCAGGGTTCAGGTGCTGGTTGTGGTATGGAGGGTATGCTGGTCCCAAGGTCACCAGCAGTGCTTTCGGGTGGGTATAGGCAGAATGCTTGTGCAGCAGAGAGTGCTTGGGCAGTGGGAGCCCCAGGGCAGGTCACGGGCTGATGGGAGCTGGGCTTTCAGAAGGGCTCCCAGCCTCTGTGTAAATGATCATGCAGGAGCAGGGCAACTGCACTGGGGGCCTGTCAGTGGGGAAGGCAGATCCCCTTAGTGGGAGCAGTGGAGGTGAACAGCTGTTTGCTGCCTGACTCACTTGCATCTCCATCCCACAGGAGCAGTGGGGCTATCTTTCATAGGGCTAGTGAAGGTGCCCTATTTCCCACTACTCCCCTGGCCTGGAAGCCATGGTGGTGGCAGCAGTGATGGCAGAGGCAGCCCCAGGAGAGAACACAGGCCTCTGGGGCTCGGGTTCTCAGAAGGGCACTGGGCTGTAGCCAAAGTGCTCAGGTGTGGGCAAGGTGGCTATGCTTTGGGCTATGCTTCTGGGGAGGGCAGGCCCCTCGGTAGGATCCGTGGAGGCCGGAGCTGTGAGTGCCTTGGGACACATGCCCTTCCCTCCTGCAGAAGCAGTAGTATGTTCTGCTGTCGGAGTACACAAAGATGCTCAGTCTTTTTGTCCCTCTGTGGCCCGTGGCAGCAATGGCGGCAGAAGCAGTGACTGCAGTGGGAGGGAGACCCGGGATAGACTGAAGGCCCCTGGGGACTAAACTCTCAGAAGAAGGCTGAGCTGCAGCCAAAATGCTTAGATAGGGTGGGGGGCGGGGCGGGGCAGGATGTGCTGTGGACTCGATGCCAAGAAAGGTGGACTCTGTCTAGTGGGAGCAGCAGAGGCAGCGGGGCCATGGAGGTGCACTGTCTGCCTACTCCTTTTCTTGCAGCAGCAGCAGCCCCGTAATCCATCTTCGGGGTGTGTGAACCTGTCTCCTCTCCCCATGTTTTCCTTGATAGTGGCAGTGGTGGCGGCAGCTGGCTCTGGGCTGTAGCTGCTCAGGGATTAAAATCCTGTAGGCTCCAGGCAGCTCCCTGTGTTAGCTTAGAGGTCCAGGGGCACTGAGGGAGGTCTCCCATGACTAGGATTGTAGAGGACTGTGGCAGACGTGTGAAACCCCAGGGGCTTCTCACCTACTCATCCCTTCCCCATGCGAGGAAGTCTCTCTTGGATCCTCACTGCTCCCAGCCCAGCAGGCTGCCCAGCTCGGCTCTCCTCTGCTTTCCGTGATTCCCGTCACTTCTCTGTTAAATTCCAATGTCCTCTCTTAGATGATCTACCTGAAGTCTTAATATTTACTCACTATTTGGATTCCTATGCACGAGAGCAGTGCTCACTAGCTGTGTCTAGTCACCTTGCACCAGAACTTGTTGTTATATTTAAATTGAAAACATATCATCACAGAGTTTTCCAGAAAGGTTTTATCATTTTACTACCACACAAACAATAGCATGGGAGTTATTCCGTATTTTCTCTATTTTCGTTAAAAGCCTTTTCATTTTAGCCATCTGATTTGGTGTTTAGGGGCATCTGGTAATTGTTTTCATGTGTGTTAGTGTAATGAGAAGTGCTGGACAGCCAGTGTTCTTTCGCTTATTGTTATTCCCCAGGCTTCCATATTTGGCCTGTACTCTGCATATTTTCCATGGCTTTAAAAACCTCACTACATAAGTATTTATTGCATCCAAATATCCGTCTTTTATCTCATTTCTTAACTTTATATTAGTTATCACAATCATCTCTTGGATACCTCTGTTGGATTTGTGGTCCCTCAAATTTCTCGCTGTCTCTGGGATCAAAATCAATGTCAAATAACCAGAAACTATTCTTTTGTTTCCTGTTCTCTGAAATGGAACCTTTGATTATTAACTACTGCCAAGACACATTTCAAAATTTCTGTACTTTAAGGAGACAGGTGTGGGTTGGGAGGCATGTGTGGGATTTCTCTTTTGTCACAGCGCTATCTTAGCCTATGCGTTTCTTCCTAGATTCCTTTATGATTTTTTCCAGGAGAATGAAATTCTAGATTCTTGAAGTCAGAGAAGATTGCAAATTCTAGGAAACAAGCTGTACTCAGTTTCATTACCAGCTGTGGTAACGAATTCCACCAGCCGTGCATAATGACACCTTCTCCAGATATTGCAGAATCCTATTTCTGTCCTACTCTTAATTGGATACCTGTTGTGTTTCCTTCGTATCTGTAATCATTTCCTATAGTAGGTACTCAGTAGCTGTTTCTCAATATATTAGTTTAATTTATTTACTTCATTAATATTAAATATTTATCTAATATCTATATTATATAGATACTTCGACTATAACAATGCAAAAAAGACAAAAATCCCTAATGAAATAAACATGCTTTTGTATATATACCTGAATATACAACTGAACCTTAGCTTATTGGATTGCTTCTAAATTTTCAGTTATACTGGCCTGAGTGTTTCTGTCTCAAATCACAACTTCCTCTGAATCATGGATGTGTCCAACTCTCATGGCTGTTATAAACACATTGTGCCTAAACATTTGCCTAAAGAGATGCTTTTTACTCAAAAAGAAAAAACGCATAATGATAATTTCACCATATCAAGCCATATGCATGTGATATTGCTAAATCCTACTGATAGAATAAACATAAAAGAATTGCTTTTACAATTGGATTTCTCACAACTCGCATTTTGAATATTGTTTTCCGATTGTTTTTATCATCTATAGAATAAGATTTGAAAAAACAAGACAACATAAAACATTGAGAAATATGTTAGGCCACTTTGAAAATGGATAATAGCCCTTGAAAATATATATTTTTGATGCAGTACAATCTATATGAGATTATATTATGTAACAACACAGGTTAAAGAAACTGAGTTTTCCTAATTTAAAAATAAGTTCTAAAAATTGATGACAAAGAATGGTAAGGCTAATTGGAAATTCACATAATCAGTAATCAATATAGTCACTCCTTCAGAGTGAGGCAGCTTTAGACCCTTACAAGTTTAGCAGAATCATTTTTTTTTCCTACTACAAGATCCTTTGCTACAACAACTTGCCATTGCTTTTAAAAGAAGGAATACCAGGCTGGGGGTGGTGGCTCATGCCTGTAATCCCAGCACTTTGGGAGGCCAAGGTGGGTGGATCACTTGAGGCCAGGAGTTTGAGCTAGCCTGGGCAACATGGTGAAACAGTGTCTCTGCTAAAAATACAAAAATTGGTGGGGTGTGGTGACAGGCACCTGTAGTCCCAGCTACTTGGAAAGCTGAGGCATGAGAATCACTTGAACCCAGGAAGCAGAGGTTGCAGTGAGCCGAGATTGCACCACTGCATTCCAGCCTGGGCAACAGAGCAAGACTCTGTCTCAAAAGAGAAAAAAAGAAGGAACACCAGTACAGTTTGTTAAGGCGAAAGAAAAAAGCATGCTAATAACTAATATTGTCAAACATTTCTAGTAAATTAAGAAAATTTCATGTTTTTCTTACTTTGCTAGTGTTTTAGAGAATGGGATTTTGAGGGGAAAAAAATCTCAGATTAAGATCTTTACTCTGCTGCTTCCTAACTGTGTGACTTTGGGCAAGTTTCACTGGTAAAGTGGGGCTATTGATGCTTTTAAAGAATAGTTTTGACGATTCTATTGAATGCCTGCAAGGCACAGTGCTATACACGTAGTTGGCACTCAGTAAGTTTTTAGTTTCTTTTAGGATGAACTATATTGAAGTACCGTGTTATTTATCCTTGTCGTAGCTGAAAAGACTGACGTTCAGATACATTAGGTAATGGAAACAAGCATATACGACTGTTCGGTAATAGAGTTGAAATTTACTCTAAATATTTCCACTCCTCAAAGCTGCCTTCAATTACTAAAATGCAGTCATGTTTTTTACTACCTAATGTGAAAGGTGGAAATACTTGTAGAGGAATGGGAAGACAGTTAGATTGAACTAGTCTGATTTGAAACGATAAGTTCTTGGTGACCAATGAATTCAAGCCTGGTCTAACACTGAAATCTCAGAGTCTGAAAATAAGCTTGCCGTTAATAAATTTTAGCATATGAATTGTGCATACACCCAGATACATGTATATATTTAATGTGGGTCTCCATATGTGATTAACAACTTAATTTCTTTCATTATATTTATAAAAAGTATTTTTCCACATCATCTTGAAATTGGAATGTAAAGTTCACTTAGTTACTCATATATTATTACTTGTATTGTAGACCGATAACTTCAGAAATTATGTTTTTTTATCCTTTCATTAAATCCTTTAATTTCAGTTAAATTGATTAATATTCAGAATACTTTGTGTGTCTTATTTATAATATACTGAATGTGAAAAATAATTTTTCTACACAGGTTATTGCAGGCATTTTAGAGATCTCTTTTGGTTTTACCCCATGTCAACAAAAGGAGGTATATGACGCCACTATTTCCTACCGATTTTTAACAGAAAATACAAGTAAGAACCCTCACCACTCTTCCTGTCCTGACAGTCCATGGTAATACTTTTCTGTTTGGTTCATGGATGGCCCCATGTATTCATTTTTAAATTGCAAGTTGGATCTTTCATATTAAATCATTTTGATAGCATATTTTTTCCCCCTTTGGAGAGTAAAGAACACAAGTCTTGACTCAGTTTGAAGCAAATAATCCTCTTAATAAGAAGATGAACTCAGCCGCAATGGTTCTTCGATTCTTTTTGGTACAAGTGTGTTAATTAGAAATCAATCAATGGTAGCAGGAAGGGTTAATACCCAATTTAATTACGTTTCCTTGAAATAATAGAAGTGGGTAATCGATACATTATATTTCTCAAATGTGCAGTAAGAAAAGGTCAGGATTATTAGTAAAAATTTAAGATAGTGTAAGTAATAGTTTAACTTGCATTAGATGTATCTTTCTAAGTTTACTTTTAATTGAAGTGTGATAAGAATAACATTCTTTCAGAATTTGTCTGATATGTTCAAAACTTTTTCAGAAAATGAGGATGTGTTTGGTTAAAACTACAAGGAATTTGACACAGAACAAATAGATTAGTAAGTAGAGAGCTGTCTTATTTTAGCCCTAATTAGAAAAATAATCTTGAAACATTTTGAAAGTCTTAAGATGACCCATTTATGAGCTTTTTATACATGGCTTAAATAGGTGCTGAAATCATTATGTTTTCATATGTCCAAATATTATGTATACTCTGAATTACATTTAGATTGCATTGGAGGAAATAATGTAAGGTTTAATATCAGCTATGAGAGGTTTTTTTTTTCAATATTTAAAACCTGTTGGAATGCATCTGACTCTCTATCCCTAATTTGATTTTGTCAGCATTTATAGACCCTCTATACTATGGTTATGGAACCAAAATTTTGGGCAGTTAACACAAAGTCATATTTCTCCGGTATACTACCACTCAAATTCTTAAGGATATAATTCCATGAAATGAATTACTTCCCTTTCTGATTAAATGGTCTAGGATAAATTTTATAACCTCTAAGTCATCCACACTTGATATACATGCAAATACTTCCTGATACAGGAATACTTAAACTATGGTATAATTATTGGCATATAATGCAGTATTAACAATAATGTATTAAATTTATAAGTTTTATGATGAATATAAAAATATTATGTTAATTTGCAGAACAATAAAGCATTGTCTTTTTATATAAAAAAAGCAATATTCAACAAAAATAGAAAGCTCTGTGTGTGTATGTATAAATGTTTGAAAAGACTTTTTGTTTTTTAATATTTTTTGAGACAGGGTCTCACTGTTCCCTAGGATGGAGTGCAGCAGCACAATCATAGCTCACTGGAGCCTCGACCTCGCAGGCTCAAGCAATCCTTCCCCCTTAGCCTCCTCAGTAGCTGGGACTATAGGCACGCCTCATCATGCCGAGCTCACTTTTTACAGTGTTTTGTTGAGACAGGGTTTCACTTTGTTGCCCATTCTTGTCTCCAGCTCCTGGGCTCAAGCAGTCGTCCTGCCTCTCAAAGTGCTCGAATTACAGGTGTAAGCCTTCTGTTTGTTCATTTGTTTTGTTTGTTTGTTTGTTTTTGAATAATGAATGTAAGGTTATTCTTGTAAGGTTATTGCCGAGTTTAAAATGAGGAAACTGAGGCCAGCACGAGACAAATTAAATTCCAGTTTATTTAGGTCGCGGGCGAGGTTCTGTGGCCCCGGCAGAGGGGGAGAGAGAGAGAGAGAGAGGCCAGAGAAGTCGCGCCTGGCGGTTCTGGGCGTGGGGTTTTATAGGGGATGAGGGCAGTAGATTGGTCAGTGGGGAAACAAAGCATGCGCAACTGCATTGGTCATAGAGAGACTGGACCTGGACTTGGCAAGCTGCCATTGGTAGTCCAGCAGGGCTATGGACAGGTGGGCGGGAGAAGGTAACAAAGCATGGGCACCTGTATTGGTCAGAGAGAGAGACTGGACCCGGACTTGGCGAGCTGCCATTGGTCAGGCTCTCGGTGGGATTTTTGAATTTTGGGCTGACAGTATGATTTAGTGCTGAGTGTGGGGCTAGGGGTGGAATGCAGGAGTGGGTGTGGAGAGCCTGCATGGAGAAGGCAGGCGCCAGTAGGACGTCCGGCCTCCTGATAAGTGTTATCAGGTGTGGAGGGGGTGAGTATTGTCCCTCCGGCTCCCGGCGAGGCTATCAGCCTTACAGTAGACATCACCTTTCCTTAGTTATTATTTCCAATAAAGGCCGTTGGGCTTAATTAACACATAGATGGAAGGTGCTTCAAATTTAGTTGATTAAATTTTTTCAGCAAACTAAATTGCATCAAGATTTGAAAACTGATTGAAACAGTTTATTAATTGAGAAAGATGAAGCTAGGCAGGAAATGTAATCATAAATATAATTGAGTTAGGAAATTTAATAAATATCCTGACTGTTGGCAAAGTCCGGGAGGAAGCAGGTGTTGAAAATCAACTCAGATGAGTTGCCTGTGGCACAGCCCAGCCCAGAGGAGGAAGCATCTGGCAAAGGGGACTCGGCTCCCCACACGTGCTCCCAGGACTAGGGCCCTGCACCTCGGAGCCACACAGGCCTGTGGGCAGCCCTCCTCTCATTGCTTCTGTGGAAGTAAAATAGGGGAATCTCTAAATTTAGAACATTTTATTTAGAAACACAAAATTGCAGCTGTGAGTATACACGCAGGCCCAGTGGTCTCTGGTATTCCTGAGGAACAAGAGAAGGTCGGGGTTTATGAGAAGGAGAAATGTTATGTATGTTTTCAAAGAAAGCTCATTGGCCCTAAAGAAGCTTTTCGGGCTGGCAGGCTCTGATGGGTGAGTGACAGTGGTGGGAAAACTCATCTTAGAGTCATGGCAGCCGCTGCTCAGCTGGGCTGGTGGGAACTTCGGCTCTTGGAGCAGGTGCTGTGTGTCCTGAGTGCCCCTCGACTGGGCAGGTGGCAACTTCCTTTCTCGGAGCAGGTGCTGTGTGTCCTGAGAGCCCTGCACCCGGCCCCGTGACACTGATCTAGTGGGCATGATGAGAATCACCCAGTTTGGAGAATTAACTTGCACACTTCAAAGTCGTCTGAAGTTTGTAGCATCACTGCTGTTCAGGACACAAGAAGACGTCGACAGCCTCTCTCAAGCCTCCAGTTCTTTGGGGTCTGCCATCTCCTCCTCATCAGGACCACATGGGACGTCTGCTGCAGGTGAAACTGCTGCTCTGCACTTCCTGGAAGTGGCCTGAGTGCTTTTCCTCACGTGGACGGCACAGCACCAGGTCCACGCCGTTTCAGGCAGCTTTTAGAGCTTTGTCAGCACTGCGTATCCACAGCAGTGAGACCAGCCAACCGTCTGCAGCTAGTCGGGGGAGGCTCCCAAGGGCCCTGACATTGGGAATGCGCCTCTGTAACCAGCAGGGTGGCGAGCCCATTGCAGGAGCCAGAGTCCCCAGGCGCTGCCCATGCTGCGGTTCCTGACTTAAGAGGGAAGGGTCACAAAGCGCTGCAGAGGAACCACCCACACAGGCCCAGGCAGCCTTCCCCTGGGAAGTATGTCCTTGCCTAAGCCAGTCCTTACGTGATACACGACCTTACCTGATGCACAATCTTTCTTACCTGACCCAGACCTTACCTGACCCATGACATTACCTGACCCAGATTTTGTCTGACCCACGACCTTAACAGACCCATGACCTTACCTGATGTACAATCTTACCTGACCCACTTTACCTGATGCATGACCTTACCTGACCCACGACCTTACCTGACCATGACCTTACCTGACCCACGACATTACCTGATGCACAACCTTGCCTGATACAGGACCTTACCTGACCCACAACCTTACCTGATGCACAACCTTACCTGATGCATGACCTTACCTGACCCACAATCTTACCTGATGCACGACCTTACCTGACCCACGATATTACCTGACCCAGATTTTATCTGACCCACGACCTTAACAGACCCATGACCTTACCTGATGCACGATCTTACCTGACCCACCTTACCTGATGCATGACCTTACCTGACCCAGACCTTACCTGACCCACGACATTACCTGATGCACGACCTTGCCTGACCCATGACCTTACCTGACCCAGACCTTACAGAACCCATGACATTACCTGATGCACGACCTTGCCTGAGCCATGACCTTACCTGACTCACGACATTACCTGACCCACGACCTTACCAGACCCATGACCTTACCTGACCCAGACCTTACCTGACCCACATCCTTACCTTAGGTATCTGAGACATCTCCAAATTAGTCCACCGTGGCTAGGCTAATTTGCATCCCACCAAGAAAGTATAAGTGTTCCCTTTTCTCTGCAGCTGCCCCAGCATCTGTTTTTTTTCTTACTTTTTAACAAATAACATTCTGACTGGTGTGAGATGGTGTCTCATTGTGCTTTTGATTTGCTTTTCTCTGATAATTAGTGAGGGTGAGCATTTTTTCACATTTGTGGGCTGTTTGTATGTCTTCTTTAGAGAAGTATCAGTTCATGTCCTTGACCCACTTTTAAATGGGGTTATTTGCTTTTTGCTTGTTGATTTATGCTACGTACAGTGTCTCAACAAAAGCAGTAATCAGAAGATAGGCCCAAGGCATGAATGTAATCAGCACACGTCAATGAGGAGGTGGCTCCAGTGCCCTTTGGAATGTATGCCCAGTTCTGCTTTTCATGGGCTTCCATTCTGTGGACGTCCCCTCCCGGTCACTCATGTTAACGAGCGTGCTGCACTGGGCGGCCTCCGGGCCAAGGGGTCACCCCATGGATTATCCTAACTCAGGCTCCCGAGGACTGGGCCTTGACTCTTGCTGCTCTGAACCCCGGCTGGAAAGAGAGGCCAAGAGACCCCATCCTAGGCTGCCCTGCCTGGCTCTGCCGGTTGCTCTTGAGGTTGGGACGAGGTTGGAAAGCCCCTGCTTCTCATGCAGCTGTGGACACCAAGGCCCTCGTTTGTTGCCACACACAAAGCACTGCGTCCTTCTCAGGCACGCAGGGATCCAGGTCTGTGCAGACGGGAGATGCAAGGTCCTTCCTGCAGTCACACTCCCCCAGTGGCCCCTGACACACCCTCACCTGTGTCCCCAACAGCCCCACCCAGGCCTCATCAGTGCAGTGCCCCCTCCATGGAGAGTGCATCCCAAGGCCTGAGGCATGAATGCCTGGACAACTTTGGGAGGGTGGAGGCCACTGAGCTCGCTCACCCAGATGCAGAGGCCGGCACGAGAACACTGGCTGTGGGGCTGCGGGGAGCAGCACTAGAGGCCTGGGGAGATGTGGATGCTCCAAGAGAAAGAGGGCTTGGTGCAGGGTGGCTCCAGGCTGGGGGCATGCTCTAAGTGCTGAATACCCAAACTGGCCCTTCCTTCTCCCTGTGTGCAGCTCTGTCTTCCGTGAGGCCTGAGCACCAGGAGGGTACATTCCCCACTGTCTGGCTCATAGCAGGCAGGTGCAATAAGTTCTTGTGGAATAAATGAGTTTGGAAAACAAAAGCACCCTTGTCAATGACTGTGCTTAAAATATGCATTTCCCACAATCTACCATGAATATTCTGAAGACAGAGGAGAGGTTAGGGTGCCTCACATTCATGTTTTAGTGTATTTGGGAGCTAAGTGTCAGGATAGGAGGGAGACGGCCACACAGGGCTGAGGGAGCAGTGGGTGCAGGTCAGGGGCCTAGGAGGGAGTGAGGAGGCCTGGGGGCGGCAGGGCAGGGACTCAGGAAGGAGTGAGGTGTGAAGCAGCAGGTAGGCCACATGGACAAGACAGGGAGTTGCTGGGCTTGCAGGGCCATGTGGGCCACGAGTCACTCCAGCATGCAGCAAGGCCAGCAGGTGCTGGGCAGGGGGCCCCGTTTCTGCCCCTGCAATGTGCTGGTGCCTCCATGTGGCTGAGCTCCTTGGAGTCCAGTTGGTTCCTCCACAGTCAGCCCCTGAGGTCCAGGGAGGGTTGGAGGATGGGCGCCGTCCTGAGAGTGGGTGAGCACACCCTGTTGTTTACTTCATGAGCCCTGTGACTTCTCCAAGGCCTTGCACCCAACCACCAACATGGCTGCAGACGCGCCCAGGGTGGCGCTGAGACACCAGCCCTCCGCGGAGAGCCCTGGCTGTGTGATGTGTTTGTGCACTGAGGCCTGTGGAGCTCAGATCATCTGTTTGAAAGAGTGGGATGCAGAGAAACCCATCATGAAGTGATAGCAGCATCTATTTACAGCAAAAGGTTTGTCCAGACTCTAGAGGCTTTCAACAACGTGAAGGACTGTTTCTTGGGAAGCCCATTGTTGATAATACACAAAGAAGAGAATAACAACTTTCATCAGCTTAACTTGATTGGAAAAGCAGTCTGAGGTTTCTGTATTTCAGTAAAAGAACAAGCAACCTCGCAGGAGCAGGTAGACACCTGGGTATCACCTGGGTAGACACAGTGATGCATTTGAAGGCCAGTGTATTTGCTTTAAAAGGTCAGTGTTCTCTCTTAGAATCTACAGAAAACGTTTTCACAAAGGCAAATCTGTCTTTGTATTTTTATTTCTTTATAAATGTTAGTCATTTTAATGTAAAATGAAGATTAAGGGGCTAACAAGAACTTGCATTAAACTTAATGTAACACTTAATCTTCCAAATCTAGCTACCAAATGTTCCATGCATACATCACTGTGACGCACCCTAAAGAAGGGGCCATTGCTGAATGTCTTCCCCATCCTGCTCCCGCTGGTCACAAGGAGGTACCTGGGACCCTACTCAGGTTCCTCAAAGGTAGAGGGAAGATGCAAAATAGCCAGGGATGCATGCAATGGACTCAGCACCCCACAGACACCTGCATACGGATCTATGTGGAAGTCTGTACCCAACAGACACCCACACACAGGCCCAACTGGGACTCGGCACACACAGCCACCTGCACACTGGCCTACAAGTGACTCGGCAACCCACAGACACCTGCACACACGCCAGGTGGGACTCCGCACCTCACAGACACCTGCACACAAGCCACGTGGGACTCCACACCCCACAGACACCTGCACACAAGCCACGTGGGACTCCGCACCCCACAGACACCTGCACACAAGCCACGTGGGACTCCGCACCCCACAGACACCTGCACACAAGCCACGTGGGACTCCACACCCCACAGACACCTGCACACAAGCCACGTGGGACTCCACACCCCACAGACACCTGCACACATGCCACGTGGGACTCCGCACCCGACAGACACCTGCACACATGCCACGGGGGACTCCGCACCCGACAGACACCTGCACACAAGCCACGTGGGACTCCGCACCCCACAGACACCTGCACATATGCCACGTGGGACTCCGCACCCCACAGACACCTGCACACATGCCACGTGGGACTCCGCACCACACAGACAGCTGTACACATGCCACGTGGGACTCTGCACCACACAGACAGCTGTACACATGCCACGTGGGACTCCACACCCGACAGACACCTGCACACATGCCACGTGGGACTCCGCACCACACAGACAGCTGTACACGTGTCACGTGGGACTCCGCACCCCACAGACACCTGCACACATGCCACGTGGGACTCTGCACCACACAGACAGCTGTACACATGCCACGTGGGACTCCGCACCCCACAGACACCTGCATACATGCCATGTGGGACTCAGCACCCCACAGACACCTGTACACATGCCACGAGGGAATCAGCACGCCACAGACACCTGCACACAGGACCAAGAGGGAATCGGCACCCC
>CAUYLG010015084.1:0-21468 GCA_963573385.1 Cacajao melanocephalus | reverse complement strand
GTCGCCAGGTTCCAGGCTGGAGTGCAGTGGCACGATCTTGGCTCACTGCAACCTCCGCTTCCCGGGTTCAAGCAATTCTCCTGCCTCAGCCTACTGAGTAGCTGGGACTACAGGCGTGCACCACCACACCCAGCTAATTTTTGTATTTTTAGTAAATATAGGGTTTCACCATGTTGGCCAGGATGATCTCGATCTCTTGACCTCATGATTCGCCTTCCTTGGCCTCCCAAAGTGCTGGGATTACAGGCATGTGCCACCATGGCCGGCTTTTTTTTTTTTTTTTTGAGACGGGATCTCACTCTGTCACCTAGGCTAGAGTGCAGTGGTGCAATCTTGGCTCACTGCAACCTCTGCCTCCCAGGTTCAAGTGATTTTCTTTCCTCAGCCTCCCAAGTAACTGGGATTAGAGGTGTGTGCCACCACGCCCAGCTAATTTTTGTATTTTTAGTAGAGACGGGATTTCACCATGTTGGCCAGCCTGGTCTTGAACTCTTGACCTCAGATGATCCAACTGCCTCAGCTTCCCAAAGTGCTGGGATTACAGGTATGAACCATCACACCCAGCCCTGTATGAACTTTTTGATGAAAATTTTCTAACATACACAAATTTTTTGACGTCAACTCATAGTAACAGTTGTGTCATAATTGAAACAGACGTTTTAAGAAACAATAAATACTCTTACCATGTGCAGTGGACCCTGTTTTCTATTCTATTTATTGCATTTAGAAAGTGCTGCTTGGCCAGACGCAGTGGCTCACGCCTGTAATCCCAGCACTTTGGGAGGCTGAGGTGGGAGGATCACCTGAGGTCGGGAGTTGGAGACCAGTCTGACCAATATGGAGAAACCCCATCTCTGTTAAAAATACAAAATTAACTGGGCATGGTGGCACATGCCTGTAATCCCAGCTACTCAGGAGGCTGAGGCAGGAGAATCGCTTGAACCCAGCAGGCAGAGGTTGCAGTGAGCCATGATCACACCATTGCACTCCAGACTGGGCAATAAGAGCAAAACTCCATCTCAAAAAAAAAAAAAAAAAAAAAAAAGTGCCTATCAGACGGGTGCAGTGGCTCAGGCCCATAATCCCAGCACTTTGGGAGGCCGAGGTGGGCAGATCACGAGGTCAGGAGATCAAGACCAGCCTGGCTAACACAGTGAAACCCCGTCTCTACTAAAAATACAAAAAATTAGCTAGGTATGGTGACACGCACCTGTAGTCCCAACTACTCAGGAGACTGAGTCAGGAGAATCCCTTGAACCCGGGAGGCAGAGGTTGCAGTGAGCTGAGATTGCACCACTGCACTCCAGCCTGGGCAACAGAGCGAGACTCCATATTAAAAAAAAAAAAGTGCTGATCAAGGCTGGGCATAGCAGCTCATGCCCATAATCCCAGCACTTTGGAAGCCTGAGGCAGGAGGATTGCCTGAGGCTAAGAGTTTGAGACCAGCCTGGGCAACATAGTGAGACCCCGTCTCTACAAAAAATGTTTTAAAAAATTGTCTGGACATGGTGGTCTGCACCTATAGTTGCAGCTACTCAGGAGACTGAGGCAGGAGGCTCACTTGAGCCCAGGAGTTGAGGCTGCAGTGAGCCATGACTGTGCCACTGCACTTCAGCCTGGGCGGCAGAACGAGATTCTGTCTCTAAACAAAAGCAAAAACACAACTGATCAAGACCTCCCTAAGTTAAACTGCAATTTTAAAATGCCGCATCAGCCTTTCTAGAAAAGGAAAAGGAGAATGCAGCTGCAGGAAAATGTGTGGTAGTTGGTAGATGAGTCTGATGGCTTCTGCTTCCTCTATAAAGCAGGCAGTGAGGTCTTATGCTGAATATGAGGAGAAAAGGGTGGAGGTAGGGGGTCTGAAAAGTGTGAAGGGTTGAAAGCCCTGGGGGAATAGGGAAAGCATGTTGCCCAGAAAAATGGGGTTGGGCATGGTGTGGGTGTTGAGCAAATACTTGGAGAATGAATGAGAACCTCCCAGGTGGGGCAATCTAGGCTGGAAACCAGCTCAAGAAAAAACAATGGGATTTGGGGCAGGTCAGAGGAGAAGAGTTCAAGTGAAGAGCCTGGAAGGTGGGGAATCCCTAGAAGGTGGAGAATCCCTGAAAGGTGGAGAATCTCTGGAAGGTGGTGTCTCCAAAGAGTCTGGATTTGACTCCTGCAGCCCCTCATGCATTTCCTACAAAACTCTTCAGAAATGAACACCATTCTCCGCAAGACCCTTGCTGCCTGTCAGCAGATGACCTTACCTACTCTTCACAGAAAAGAGGCTGCCAGATAGGACCTCCACATGCCTCCTCTCTCACTTTTAACTTATATGTGAAGACCCACCTCTTTGTCTCTCTCCTTCTCATTCAGGGCAAAGCTCCCACCAGGGTTCTTTATTTTTTTGAGACAGAGTCTCCCTCTGTTGCCAGGTTGGAGTGCAGTGGCACAATCTCAACTCACTGCAACCTCCGCCTCCTGGGTTCAAGCGATTCTCCTGCCTTAACCTCCTAAGTAGCTAGGATTACAGGCACGCACCACCACGCCCAGCTGATTTTTATATTTTTAGTAGAGACAGGGTTTCACCATGTTGGCCAGGATGGTCTTGATCTCTTGACCTCATGATCCATCCACCTTGGTCTTCCAAAGTTCTAGGATTACAGGCATGTGCCACTGTGCCTGGCCTTTTTTTCTTTTCTTTCTTTTTTTTTTTGAGACTGAGTCTTGCTCTGTTGCCCAGGCTGGAGTGCAGTGGCGCAATCTTGGCTAACCTCCTGGGTTCAATCTGTTCTCCTGCCTCAGCCTCCCAAATAGCTGGGATTATAGCTGAACACCTTTATACTTGGCTACTTTTTTTTTGTATTTTAGTAGAGATGGGGTTTCACCGTGTTGCCCATGCTGGTATTGAACTCCTGAACTCAAGCAGTCTACCCACCTCAGCTTCCCAAAGTGCTAGGATTATAGGCATGAGCCAGAGCTCAGTCACCTCTTTCTTTAGGATCTTTAATCTTTCTCTTCTGTGGGATCTCCTGTCAGCAAAGAAGTTTCCTTAACTTAAAACAATTTACCTTTTATCATTCACCCAAGTGATGCTCTTTCTTCCCCTAACAATAGACTTTTTTTTTTTTTCCAGACAGAGTTTCACTCTTGTTGCCCAGGCTGGAGTGCAATGGCGCAATATCGGCCCACCGCAACCTCTGCCTCCTGGGTTCAAGCAATTCTCCTGCCTCAGCCTACTGAATAGCTAGGATTACAGGCATGTGCCACCACACCCGGCTAATTTTGTATTTTTAAGTAGAGATGGGGTTTCTCCATGTTGGTCAGACTAGTCTCAAACTCCTGACCTCAGGTGATCTGCCCGCCTTGGCCTCCCAAAGTGCTGGGATTACAGGCATAGACTTTTAAAACAATAGTCTACATTTGCAATGTCCAGTTTCTCAGTGTCATTCCCTCCTTAGCCACTCATCCACTTCTGCCCCTGCCATTGTATTTGAAACTGAAATTGCTCTATCCCCATTCCTTCCTAATTTTCAAATGCATTCCTCTTTGTAGCCCTGAGCATTTGATTACCCCTTCTTCTCACAGCAGGAGTTTAGCTCCCTGCTTCTTTCTTGGTTCTTTCTTCATCCCTGATAAACTTCTTTCTGTCCATCCCTTAAACATGTGTGAGGCCAGAATTCTATTTGTTTTCTTGTTCCTCTCACCTCCTTTGGCAAGCTTACCTTCTCCCAGGGTGCCAGCTCCTGTTCATGTGCTGATTGACTCTCAAATCCCCAGCTCCTCCCTCTGCCTGTCTCTTGAGCCCTGAGCTGATCTTCCAACTCCTTTCTAGATGTTTCCATGTAACTATCCACTATCCCAAACACTTCAGGTTTAGGATGGCCTAAAATGAAGTTCTTATTGCGCCAGTGATCTTTTTTTTTCTATACGTAAGTCTCAGTTTCTGATTGTTGGGTAATAAATCACCCCAAAACTTACTGCTTATTGGCTTAACACAGCAAAAATTTCTCACAGAGCCATGCGTGGTGGCTCACTCCTGTAATTCCAGCACTTTGGGAGGCTAAGGGGGGCGGTTCATGAGGCCAGGGGTTCGAGACCAGCCTGACCAACATGGTGAAACCCTGTCTCTACTAAAAATATAAAAATTAGCCGGGCATGGTGCCATGCACCTGTAATCCCAGCTACTCGGGAGGCTGAGGCAGGAGAATTGCTTGAACCTGGAAGGCGAAGCTAGCAGTGAGCTGAGATCGCACCACTGCGCTCCAGCCTGTGCAACAGAGCAAAACTCTGTCTCAGAAAAAAAAAAAAAAATTCTCACAATTCTGTGGGTTCAACTGGAGCTGAAGCCTCCAGGATGGCTTCACTCACATGTCTGGGGCCTTGGTGCTGGCTGTGGGCTGGGGCACCTGCCTTTTTCTCCCCCTATGCATGACCTCAGGCTCTCTGGCTTGAGCTCTCCCTCTCTCCTTGAGCTCTTGTTATTCAGTAGTCTAGCTCAAGCTGCTCTTCACAGTGGCTGGCTTCCAGTGGGGCAAAAGCAGATGCCACCAGGCCTCCTATGCCTTGGGCTGAAATTAGTACAGTGATACTTCTAGTGCATTCATATGGTCAGAGTAAATCACAAAGGGGTTAGAGATATTTATGGAGTACCCACTATGTTCTAGGCACTTTTCTAGGTGTTGGGACTACAGCAGTGAACAAGAGAGACCAAAAAGTCTCTGGCTTTATGACCAGGAAGCTAGGAGCCCTCCAGTGCTTCTAGCAACAGACAGGGCATGTGCAACAAACCTAGACATGAGACAGAGACATGTCAGGCTAAAGC
Source organism: Cacajao melanocephalus (assembly GCA_963573385.1). Classification (NCBI taxonomy): domain Eukaryota; kingdom Metazoa; phylum Chordata; class Mammalia; order Primates; family Pitheciidae; genus Cacajao; species Cacajao melanocephalus. The sequence continues at coordinate 16,661 of CAUYLG010015084.1, read as the reverse complement.
AATGTTCTCAACTTTTGCTGCACATTGATATCTCATGGAGGCTTTAGAGCATCCTAATGCCACTTGAGTAAATCGGAATCTTTGGGAGTGGGGCCTTGGCATCAGTATTTTTTTTTTTATATGAAGTCTCTCTCTGTTGCCCAGGCTGGAGTGCAGTGGCACAATCTCAGCTCACTGCAACCTCTGCCTCCCAAGTTTGATTCTCCTGCCTCAACCTCCTGAGTAGCTGGGACTACAGGCGCACGGCACCACCCCCAGCTAATTTTTGTATTTTTGGTAGAGACGGAGTTTCACCATGTTGGCAAGGATGGCCTCGATCTCTTGACCTCGTGATCTGCCCACCTCGGCCTCCCAAAGTGCTGGGATTACAGGCGCATGAGCCACCACGCCCGGCCAGTATCAGTATTTCTTAAAGCTCTCCTCCAGGTGGTTCTCATGGGCAACCAGGGTTATAAGCCACTATGTCAGGAACTGAAGCACATCAAAGCTGGAAGTGAAGATCAGAGATGAGGTTAGAGTAGTGAGCAGAGGTCAGCCCACCAAGGGCTCTGTAAACCCTGTTAGGAAGTTTTGGCTTAATCTTGAAGGCATTACAGCTGTCAAAGGGCTTAAGCAGGATCATGAGAGCATCACATTATTTTTCCTTTATTTTCCCCTTTAACAAAGGATCAGTCTGGATGCTCTGTGCAGAGTGGATTTACATAGAGCAAAAATAAACACGTTAGTTTGGAGGCTGTTGCAGGAGCCAGAGAGAAATAATAGCATTGGGTTGCAGTGATGAGAGTAAGGATAGAGAAAGAAGGGGAAGTGTCTGAGAAATTTGGAAGGAGACTAGACAGGACTCAGTGATTAACTGGAAGCCAAAGTTGTAGAAGGTTCCAATTTGGGGAAATGGGTCTGTGGTGATCCTGGTGCCTGACAGAGTGAACCTGGAGCAGATTTGGAGAGAGCTGGTCGGTGCCTTTACACATGCTGCTTGCCTCCTGGTTCCTCTGTCTGTGATCCTGTGCCTCATCTTCTCTGTATAACAAGGCACTTACCTTCTACAAGATCTGTTTTATATATTCCTCCTCTTCTAAGAAGCCTATCTGGGTTCCCCGCTCTGTTGGTTCTGGTTAGATGATTATCGGGGTGTGAAGTCAGTATCTGTTTACAAGTATCTCTTCTGCAGCTTGGGCTTCTTCAAGCAGGGATGTGTTTTATTTCATGCTGTGTCTCTTACACAGCACCTTGGACGCAGGAGGTATACAGTAAGTGCTTGTTAAATAGATGATTTATGGCCAGGCATCATGGCTCACGCCTGTAATCTCAGCACTTTGGGAAGCTGGGGTGGGTGGATCACCTGAGGACAGGAGTTTGAGACCAGCCTGACCAACATGGTGAAACCCTGTCTCTACTAAAACTGCAAAAATTAACCGGGCATGGTGGTGCACGCCTGTAATTTCAGCTACTCGGGAGGCTGAGGCAGGAAAATTGCCTGAACCAGGGAGGCAGAGGTTGCAGTGAGCCGAGATCACACCATTGTACTCCAGCCTGGGCAACAAGAGCAAAACTCCTTCTCACAAAAAAATATATAATAATAAAAATAGATGATTTACGGATGAAGAGCTGGAGCAAAAGTCAACCTTCTCCCAGGAGTGTGATTAGAAGTGGGTCAGGGGATTTGTTCTCATTTCTGCGATAAGGGACAGAAGGAATCCAGGGACAGGACTGATCCATTTGCTGAGCTGATCAGGAAAGAGGCCTAGTTAAAGAGGTGCCTAAGCTGTTGATTCTAAGATAGAGTAATATATTGTCAGCTATATAAATTGCCTTTTGAACGTGTTTTCAACTGCATTATTATTATTACTAGAGGCAAGTTCTTACTATGTTGCCCAGCTGGTCTTGAACTCTTGGGCTCAAGTGATCTGCCCATCTCAGCCTCTAAAAGAGCTCAATTACAGGCATGAGACACCTGTGCAACCGGTTTCAAATTACTTTCTTGTAAAAAGTACATAAGACCAGGCGTGGGATTCCCATCTGTAATCCCAGCAATTTAGGAGGTAGGGGCAGGTGGATCACTTGACCCGAGGAGTTCAAGATCAGCCTGGCAAACATGGGGAAACCCAATCTCTACTAAAAATACAAAAATTAGCTGGGCATGGTGGCCAGCGCCTGTAATCCCAGCTACTTGGGAGGCTGAGGCACAAGAATTGCTTGAACCTGGGAGATGGAGGTTGCAGTGAGCCGAGATTATGCCACTGCATTTCAGCCTGAGTGACAGAGCAAGACTCTGTCTCCAAAAAAGAAAAAAGGTACTTAAATCTCTTAAAACTTTTCTGCACCTGTCCTCTCATGTCTCTTCCTATCGGTGAGATGTAATGATGTTAGTAAGTGGACAGATCTGTGTTTAAATTCTGATTAGTTGGTAGGGCGTGGTGGCTCACGCCTATAATCCCAGCACTTTGGGAAGCTGAGGTGGGCAAACCACCCGAGGCCAGGAGTTCCAGACCAGCCTAGCCAACATGGTGAAACCCCATATCTACTAAAAATAGAAAAATTAGCTGGGCATGGTGGCACGCACCTGTAATCCCAGCTACTCAGGAGGGTTAGGCAAGAGGATCACTTGAACTTGGGAGGCGGAGGTTGCAGGGAGCCTGAGCGACAGAGCTGGAGTGCAATAAATTAATTAATTAATTCTGATTGGTTGTGTGATACTAGCTGTGTGACATTGGACATGATATTTAATCTCTCTGAGCTTAGTTTCTTTCAACTACAAAGTGCAGATAAGGAAATATATACTTCTTTCATCTGTGGCATAATTTTTAAAAAGAAAGAAATATTTGCTTCTTGGCTGTGTGCAGTGGCTCATACTTGTAGTCCCAGAACTTTGGGAGGCTGAGGCAGGAGGATGACTTGAGCCCAGGAGTTCAAGACCAACCTGAATAACATGGTGAGACCCTGCCGTCTCTACAAAAAATAATAAAAAAAATTAACAAGGCATGGTGGCACAGGCTTGTAGTCCTAGCTACATGGAAGGCTGGGGTGGGAGGATGACTTGAGCCCAGGAGGTCGAGGCTTCAGTGAGCCATGATCGTACCACTGCACTCCATCCTGGGTGACCTTGTCTCAAAAAAAAAAAAAATATGTACTTCTTTCAGGATTATTGTGATGTTTAATAAAGTGCTTACAGTATGGAAAAGTACAAAGTATTGGGCCAGGCCTATAGTAGGTCCTCAGCAATGCCAGGTCAGTCACCACGACCTTTTCTACTTTTGTTCTTTTGCAGTCCCCAACCCTCAAGGTCAGTGTGGAGCCAGAATTTGCTGTGTACTCTATGAATTCCTTGGAAAGGGCCCTTTAATGATCCCCTTATGAATAGGTCTCTGGCCTTTCTACAACTCTGGGGAATAACTGGGCAGGATTTATATGTAAAGAATGCTGGGGTGTGGGGGAGGCACCCCAAAAATTTCTAGAAAGACAGAGCTGGGCAAACCCTGAGGGTTCCTTTAATGCCAGGACAAAATTTAACTGGCTTGTAATAAAAGGAAAAGATAAAGATATATAGTGGTTTTTGAATGACAGTTTTAAAAACTATTTTTTTAAAGCATTTCTTTTATGAAAGCTTTGCTATCTGTGAAATCTTTGTTTTTGGGAACCGCTAATCTAATCTTATCTCACTTTACAGATAAGGGCGTGTAAAACACTTGTGTATTATGTAATATTAGTGGAATATCCGGTGTCTTCACAAAGGCTAAGCATTTATTTAACTGTAAACTCTTGGAGGGGTGTGGTTGTGTCTGCTCTTTTTTACACCCCGCAATCCCAGTTTATGGCATCATGCCTGGCATGCAAGGCACTCAGTAATTATCTAGCTGGGCATGGGAGACACATCTATAATCCCAGCACTTTAGGAGGCTGAGACGGGAGAATTTTCTGAGCCCAGGAGTTCAAGACCAGCCTGGGCAACAGTGATACCTCGTCTCTACTAAAAGTAAATAACTTAGCCAGATGTGGTAACACGTGCCTGTAGTTCCAGCTACCCGGGTGGCTGAGGCAGAGGATTGCTTGAGCCTCGTAGGGTGAGGCTGCTGTGAGCTGTGATCATACCCACTGCACTCCAGCCTAGGTAACAGAGCGAGATTCTGTCTCAAAAAAAAAAAAAAAAAAATCTATTGAATGAATAAGTGAAATAGCCCAACACTCTAGAACCTTAGCTTGTAATGATATTTATTTATTTATTTATTTATTTGAGATGGAGTTTCCTGCTTGTGGCCCAGGCTAGAGTGCAATGGCCTGGTCTCACTGCAACCTCCACCTCCTAGATTCAGTCTATTCTCCTGCCTCAGCTGCCGGAGTAGCTGGGATTATAGGTGCCCACCACCATGCCCAGCTAATTTTTGTATTTTTAGTAGAGATGGGTTTTCACCATGTTGGCCAGGCTGGTCTTGAACTCCTGACCTCATGCGATTCACCCAGTTTGGCCTCCCAAAGTGCTGAGATTACAGGGGGGAGGTGAGCCACTGTGCCCAGCTGTCAATGATACTTATTACTGATAGAGCTAGTAAACTCCTCAAGGGAGCCTCTGCCTTTTATTGCCCAGCAGAACAGGTTCTCTGGGTGAATGAACCCACAGGTCAAACAGATGAAGCATTTTCAAGAAAAGATAATCCAGGAACCTGAATCATAGCAGGAACTATGAGGTACTACACTTACATTATCTCGTTTAATCTTCAAGGTAATCTTGCCAGGAGAGTAATCATCTGAGGCAAGAACAGGTTTAAGATTTCTTAAAAGACACAGATGTAAGTTGTAAGTCTTTAATACAGGTTGGGAAGAGGATTACTTTTTCTGTCTCAGGTTCTTTCTTCAGAATAAAGGGAATAGTGATCCGCAAGGTTTTGAGATAGTTTAAAAGCTTTTATATGAATGCTCATTGAATTCAAATACTTTAAAAATGTCCTGACAGTTGCATGTTAAATAAGAAGCAAAAAATTATTCTTCTGCCTAGAATATTTAAGGTTCTCTTCTTTAGGTAGGATTTTATTGTTTGCTACAATGTGCCCCTTTTCTTTGAAATATTATAAACCAGTGTTTTCAGCCAGGTGTGGTGGCTCACACTTGTCATCCCAGCACTTTGGGAGGCTGAGGTGGGTGGTTCATGAGGTCAAGAGGTCAAGACCAGCCTGGCCAACATGGTGAAACCCCTTCTCTACTAAAAATACAAAAATTAGCCAGGCGTGATGGCCCATGCCTGTAATCCCAGGTACTTCGGAGTTGGGAGCCTGAGGCAAGAGAATCACTTGAACACAGGAGGTGGAAGTTGCAGTGAACCAAGATCACACCACTGCACTCCAGCCCGAGCAATAGAGTGAGACTCTGTCTGGAAAACAAAACAAAACCAAAAAAAAAAAAACTAGTGTTTTCAAAATGTAGGTGCCAAGTCAATGAGGTCATGAAATCCGTTTAGTGCATTTAAAAAAAAGACAAAAGAAAATAGCATATTAAATGTCTGCTGAGGCCGGGTGCAGTGGCTCATACCTGTAATCCTAGCACTTTGGGAGGCTAAGGCAGGTGGATCATGAGATCAGGAGTTCAGGACCAGCCTGGCCAACATGGCAAAATCCCATCTCTACTAAAAATACAAAAATTAGCTGAGTATGGTGGCGCGTACCTGTAATCCCAGCTACTCGGGAGGCTAAGGCAGGAGAATTGCACAAACCTGGGAGGCAGAGGATGCAGTCAGCCGAGATCTTGCCACTGCACTCCAAAAAAAAAAATGTCTGCAGGGCACAGTGGCTCACACTTGCAATCCCAGCACTTTGGGAGGTGGAGGTGGGTGGGAGGATTGCTTGAGCCTAGGAGTTCAAGACCAGGCCAGACAACATGGCTTAACCTTATCTCCACAAAAGTGAAAAAACAAATTAGCCAGGTGTGGTGGCACGTGCCTGTAGTCCCAGCTACTCGAGAGGCTGAGGTAGGAGGATCATCTGAGCCTGGGAACTCAAGGCTGCAGAGGGCCAAGATTGTACCTGAGCAGCAGAGTGAGACTCTGTCTGAAAAAAAAAAAAAAAAAAAAAAAAGGCAAGAGTGTTTTGTGTTGCATATGTAGATTTATATTACGTGAATATATTCCATATATACACATACATGACTTGAGAAATAGGATGTATTTCTTTTTATAGTTTATGTTTTAAAAAAGTTAGAAAAACAGTTTTGTGACTAAATGATGCCTTGCATTTTATGGGGCTCAAAAGTGTTTGTTGAATTGGATAGAGCTGTCTTTGTGTCATTACAACGCCATAGCAATAAGGAACTATGCATGCTGAGCCAACTCCTGTAAAATGTCTTGTCAAGTGGGAACCTATTTGTGCTGCAGAGACTTTTCCCTCCTGTAGTTTGTAATAATAATGAAAGTTTGCTTTTACAAAGTAACTATTACAAAGTTGCATTATCATTGCTAAACAGTGAACGATGTGGATTTGGAGGAGGGAACGATGGCAGGAAACATCTAGGAATGTGAATGTGTAACAGGGCTATGTTACAAGGCATTTGTAGCTCTGACAATTGGGAGTTCTCTCTGGGAGAGATCCCAGTGGTCCATGACATGTAGTGATTTGAAATTTGCTGAGGGGCGAATTCAAGTACATCCTAGGAGGCTTATAGGGAGGGAGACAGGCATTTAGCAAGTGAGCAAGCCACGCCCCCTGCTCCATGTACGCCTTTAAACATGGCATGCTATTTTTTTTCCTGTTTTTTTTTTTTTTCTTTTTTTTGAGAAGGAGTCTTGCTCTGTTGCTGGAATGCAGTGGCACAATCTTGGCTTACTGCAACCTCCACCTCCCAGGTTCAAGCGATTCTCCTGCCTCAGCCTACCAAGTAGCTGGGACTACAGGTGCGCATCACCACGCCCAGCTAATTTTTGTATTTTTAGTAGAGATAGGGTTTCACCATGTTGGCCAGGATGGTCTCGATCTCTTGAACTTGTGATCTGCCCGCCTCAGCCTCCCAAAGTGCTGGAATTACAGGCATGAGCCACCATGCCTGGCCCTGTTCTTTGTCTTAACAGGGTAACTCCCTTAAGATAATAAAAACTCTTACCATCTGAAGAATGATTATGAAGTGAAAGGTGAAGCTTGAGTGAAATGTGTGATGCAAACCTAAGCCAAGAAAGATAGGCTCTTGATAAAGGTGTGATTTCCCCAGAATGCCAGAGCCGCTACAGGGCTTCCTGCATCATACACAAGTGTGTGATTCCTGGTGCTCTCTTGTTGGTAGTTCTACAGGCTGTCAGGGATTAACACAATATTCTTTGCTGCTTTTTTTTTTTTAAGAACCCTGTAGGGCTGAGCATTGATTTAGGCATTACATATTGATTTATTATATAGCCTATGGAAGATAGAAACAGTGTGTAGAAATTATTTGTTTAAAAAGAGGAAAAACTATATTGTACATGTGGAGATTTGTTTGCTTACTAATTTCAGTGCTTTTTGTTTTTGTTTTCTACTTATTTCTTTTGAGACCAGGTTATGAGACTGGCTAATTTTTGTATTTCTGGTAGAGCCAGCGTTTCGCCCAGGCTGTTCTCGAATTCCTGGGCTCAAGCGATCCACCCACCTTGGCTCCCCAAAGTGCTGGGAATACAGATGTGAGCCACCGTGTCTGGCCTTCCAGTTGCTTTAAGAGTGACTTTGTAAGTTCTCTGCCAAGAACTTATCTGAATAGTCAAGCTCTTTAGGATTGTGTCACCGGTCTCAAGTTTACCCAGAGCTGGGGCTTTTCCACAAATCTTGGGAGTAAGAGAGAGAGATGAAGAGTGGAGGCAGGACAAGGATCATCAGTGGGCAAATCAGGACCAGATTCTGCTTCTACCTTCACATGTAGATACTGACTCTTGAAAGAACTACAGTAAAGTCACCTGCGGATGGACCCACATGCCTTAGCTCTGAAACACACAAACTGGCTAACTGTGGGGAATTCACTCCCATGCCATTCTCTAATATTTGTTAACCTAAACCTAGCATCCTGTAATGTGCTTGTGAGTCACAGTTGCAATTGTAGAAAGATAGAGAAAGAGGCCAGGCACGGCAGATCACACCTGTGATCTCAGCACTTTCGGAGGTCGAGACAAGTGGATCACTTGAGGTTAGCAGTTTGTGACCAGCTTGGCCAACATGGTGAAACCCCGTCTCTACTAAAAAATACAGAAATTAGCCTGGTGTGGTGGTGGGCGCCAGTAACCCCAGCTACTTGGGAGGCCAAGACAGAATAATTGATTGAACCTGGGAAGCAGAAGTTGCAGTGAGCCAAGATTGCGCTACTGTACTCCAGCCTGGGCAACAGAGTGAGACTCTGTCTCCCCCCCCCAAAAAAAAAGAAAGAAAGGGAAAGAAAAGGGGAGAGAGGAATGTCAATTTAATTAATTGTTCAAAAAGAGGAAAAACTAGGCCAAGTGCAGTGGCTCACACCTGTAATCCCAGCACTTTGGGAGGCTGAGGCAGACAGATCACAAGGTCAGGAGTTTGAGACCAGCCTGGCCAACATAGTGAAACCCCATCTCTACTGAAAATACAAAAATTAGCAGGGCATGGTAGCGTGTGCCTGTAATCCCAGCTACTTGGGAGGCTGAGGTAGGAAAATTGCTTGAACTTGGGAGGCAGAGATTGCAGTGAGCTGAGATCGCACCATTGCATTCCAGCCTGGGCAACAGTGCGAGAATCTTAAAAAAAAAAAAAAAGGAGGAAAAACCAGCCAGGTGCAGTGGCTAACGCCTGTAATCCCAGCACTTTGGGAGGCTGAGGCAGGCCGATCACCTGAGGTCAGGGGTTCGAGACTAGCCTGACCAACATGGAGAAACCCCGTCTCTACTAAATATACAAAAATTAGCTGGGTATAGTGGTGCATGCCTGTAATCCCAGCTACTCGGGAGGCAGAGGCAAGAGAATCGCTTGAACCTGGGAGGTGGAGGTTGCAGTGAGCTGAGATCACACCGTTGCACTCCAGTCTGGGCAACAAGAGCGAAACTCCGTCTCAAAAAAAAAATGAAAAACTGTATGTGTGGGGATTTGTTTGTTTGCTTATTAATTCCAGTGCTTTTTGTTTTTGTTTTCTATTTATGTCATTTAATTATTAATTAATGTCATTTAATTTTAAATGAGAAATTATGCCTCATTTAAAAGGTTTTTTTTTTACAAGTTTAGGCTGATTCATTCATCACCTCACCGTGGATGCCACCATGAGTCTAACTCTGCTGTCTTAGGTCTGCAAACACAGATGATAGGTGGGCATCTCACCTAAACGTCATTAGGTCCAGGGAACACTTGTCCATGCCGCCCTGACTAACTTTAATCAATTCAGTGGGCGTTTGTTGAGTGTCTGCTACCTACAACACCAGCCAGGTGGTTTAATACGGGAAAGACTCAAGAAATGGTAGCTTAACGTGCTGATGCAAGCTACTGTAGTTGGCCCTGGGGTGAGGGGAGGTACAAAAATGAACAGAATATAGTCCTCATCTCCTTGAGGCTTACAGTCCAAGGACAGACATGAGGACAAGTAATTATTAGTCAAGCTGACTATACTCTGTGTTATCGAGGAGGAAGGAAGTTCTATGGATGTATGAAGGAAGGAGGAGGGTGGGAAAAGTGGGAAGGCAGGGGAGGTGCCCATAGAAAGGAATGCCAGGCAACAGGAAGAACACAGGCAGAGCTGGGTGGACACTAATTGAGAAACTTGGGAGTAACACCACATGGCAAGAGTGGAGAGTGGTCTGGAGCAGCATGGAGGAGGCGTGGTGGAAATGGGGCTGGGGATGCCTGTCATTCTGAGGGTGTTTGGGGACCTGCCAGACAGTTCTGAACAGAGAGTGAGGCATCAGATTTGTATTTTTAGAAGAAGGTGAAGAGAATGGATTGGAGTAGGGAAAGTGCCACTGGGAGGGATTGTAATGGTTCATTGGATAAATGACAGGGCTTGACCAAGAGCAGTGGAAATGAAATGGAGGTTACTCAAGAATGATTTGTCCCCGAAAGTCAATCTGTGAACTTACAATGGGCAAGAACTTACCAACCACTGGAATGATTAGGTCAGCTGGTCGGAATATTACTTTGAAAAGTGAAGTCCATTAATAATCAAAAGATTCCTCGCTGAAAGTGAAGTTAAGGCAAAAGGAGTTGGATGGTCTGAGAGGACCTTTTACCTGATCGATAGCAGTTTTTACATAGTAATATGAAAGCTTAGTCTCTAGTGGGTCATTGTTCCCTCTGGAGAGATTCTTGGCTTGCCACAACAGGAGGAGCTGCTCTTCTGGCCAGCACCGGACAGAAGCTGGCCAGCATATTCCAGGATCTTTGGTTTGCAAGAAAGTGAGCTGGCTCAGATGAGCCGGTAGAATGAGGAATAATAAGGAAAGGAAATCTTCCAACCCCAAGCTAGAAAGCCAGCCAGGCCTCGGGAGGCTCAGATATCATCAGGCACTTTCTCCTCCCTCCTCCCGTCCATGCCCAGTGAGAATCTGCTTTCTTCCCTTCTACCCCAATCCCTGCTCCTTCTGTGCCCATGCACTTACATGGGCCCCATTACTACTGCTCCAAAATGGTGGCCTTGCCCCCTAGTCATTCTAGCCTTGTAGTCTGCTCCTCACAGCTGACCCAGTCTCTGTCCCAAGTGCTAATACCCAGAAGAGAGGATCCTGATGGTCCAGGTTGGGTCAGATGTCTTTCTCTAAGCAGGCTAAAGATGTGACAGATGCTTTGAGAAAAAACAAAAGGGTATTAAAGAATGGGTAATTCTAATATATTTTAAACATTTCTAGACTTCATGTTAACCCAGTGTATTAGTTGTCTAATGCTGTATAACAAGGCACCTAAAATGTAGCAGCTTAAAACAGCAAGCATTTATTATATCACAGTTCTGTGGGTCAGGAATGCAAGAATAGCTTAGTTGTGTGTTTTTGTCTCAAGGTCTCTCATGAGTTTATAATTAAGCTGGCCCCTAGGGCTGCAGTCTTGTGAAAGGTAGGTTGGGGGATGATTTGTTTCCAAGCTCACTCGTGAGACTGTCTGGCTGTCAGCAGGATGCCTAAGCTATTGGCTGGAGACCTCAGTTCCTCACTACATGGGTCTCTCCAGAGACTGTGTGAGTGTCCTCATGACATGGCAGCCAGCTTCTCCCAGAGTGATAGATCCAGAGAACACCCAATTTAGGAAGTTTCTGCTCTATCCTATTGGTCACTCAGACCAGCCCTGGCACACATTGGGAAGGAGGATACACAAGGGTGAGAATAACAGGAGGTGAGGCTTGCTGGCGGCCATCTTGGAAGCCAGTTACCATACCTTGTCAAGAAACATTTCTTTAGTGCCTACTGTGTGCCAAGTGCCGGGACTGGGAGCTACATGACACAGAGTTTCTGCCCTGGAGCATCAAGCTCACTGTCTGGGCTGGGGAAGCCTTGCACAAAGACAATACTATTTGTGCTCAGAGCCCTCACCTCTGCCCACTGAACTTCCATACTGCTGCCACATTTATCCTCATGGAATTCAAATCTGTTCGTGGCATTCTCTTATTGTGTCCTCTTCGTCTAGACTTTTGTTGTTAAAAAATTTCAAGATCACCAGCACAGTAAGAAATACACTTATATCACAAACCAGCGCATACATACACAGACACATTTATTACTGAAACAGATTTCCCAAGTTTATACCCTTACTGTTTGAATGTATTCTGGTATCTTCTGATCTAGGCTGTTCCATTTTTTATAAAAGCTGGTCACAATCTCATGAATTGCACAGCCTACTACATTGTGACCTGCAGTGTGGAAAGCAGCAGCCTATGGATCATCCACACTCCCTTCCATGATCTGCAAAGCCCCTCATCATCTCCTGTCCCCCTCGTTTATATTTAAAGACTTCACCATGTACACTCTCTTAGGTTCCTCTACCAGGAGCCCTCTTCTGTCTTTCTGCATGTGATTTGGAGAACTCTTTTTTTTTTAAATTATTTTATTTTATTTTGCTAGTATTCTTCCTTCAGATTTATAGAACTCTTACTCATCCTTTAAAACCCAGTTTTAAAGTATCTCCTGTTCTACCCGCTCTTAGTTTTTTGTTTTTTGTTTTGTTTTGTTTTTTAAGACAGAGTCTCGATCGATACCCAGGCTGGGGTGTGCAGTCGCTCCATCTCAGCTCACTGCAACCTTTGCCTCCCGGGTTCAAGCGATTCTCATGCCTCAGCTGGGATTACAGGCGCGCCACCACGCCCAGCTAATTTTTTGTATTTTTAGCAGAGACAGGGTTTCACCATGTTGGCCAGGCTGGTCTCGAACTCCTGACCTCAGGTGATCCACCCACCTCGACCTCCCAAAGTGCTGGGATTGCAGGCGTGAGCCACCACCCCCCCCCGCCAGTTTTTTTGTTTTTGTTGTTTTTCAGTCTGGAGTGCAGTGGCGTGATCTCCACCCACTGCAGCCTCCACCTCCTGAGTTCAAGTGATTCTCCTTCCTCAGCTTCTGGAGTAGCTGGGATTACAAGTGCCTGCCACCACGCCCAGCTAATTTTTGTCTATTTAGTAGAGAAGGGGTTTCACCATGTTGGCCACGAACTCCTGACCTCAAATGATCTGCCTGGTGATCCGCCTGCCTTGGCCTTCCAAAGTGCTGGGATTACGGGTGTGAGCCACCGCGCCTGGCCCGCCCCTCTCTTTGAACAGGATTGCCTACTCCGTCCTCCGATTCCTAGAGCTTTTCACTGACAACTGGGGACTGCCGGGTCCCTCCTCCTCTCCTAGCCTGCCCAGGGCCACCCCAAGCCCACAATAGATTTTCATTTATCTCTGTAAGAACGTTTACAAGGACCTGGAGCAAATTAGCATTACCCAAATGACAATGCTGCAAATGAGTGGTGTGCAGGGTTGGCGGGTGTTGCAGGCAGGTTTCCTGTCGTTGGCGCCACGTGCTGCAGAAAGAGGACCCCTCCCCCTGCGGGCCGCTGCTGCGCCCCGGCATCGGTCACAGGTACTATTCGCACGGGAGCTTGGGGCCCGGCTTCAATACCGTGGTGCTCTTTAGCTGTTCTGGTTTCTTTTTTGTTTTTGTTTTTTTTGTTTGTTTGTTTCTACTTTTCTCATTTGTTTGTGTTGTTAGGGACAGCCTAGTGAGAAATTGGGCTTCAGGCTGCACAGATAGAAAAGCCTCTATATCTGCATCCCCGCCCCTGCGGGGGTGGGGATGGGGATCCTTTCTGAAGTGGTAGGGAAGGAGAGTTTTGAGGTTTTGGACTATTTGCTTGCAAATATCTAAGTAAGAGATTTGTTTGCCCACATTTGCACTATCTTGGCTAGCAACCTGACAAAATATTTTCTGATGGTTTTGCGTGTTTTGTTTTTGAGGGAGAGAATAATTTACACCTTGGTTAAATTGTGCTGAGATACAATGGCTGTTTTTAAAAATTGCTGTTAACTGAAGGGTTGAAGCTAATGTAATTCCCAGGGTCAGCCTTTTGGGAGGCTGAGTCTCCAGTAGTGTAGTCTCCAGTAGACTATGCTGTGAATCATAACCAGCAACGAAAAACAAAATTAGACACAAGCAAAAGCAATTAAAGTATTTCTTCTCCAGTATTTGCATTTCTGCATTTTTCAGCAGCTGTGGAACTGTCATAAGATATGCTGATTTGGTTGTGCTATGTGCATATCTGGGGAGGGGAGGAGGAGGGTGCAGGCAGACTGTAAATAGATCATTACTATCACATGTGATCAATGGGTAATAGAGGTGTGTATCCAGTGCATAGAGAAGGGACTCACTTATTTTAAGCTATGTTTTTCAAGTGGGTGTCACCTCCATTAGTGGATCATGAAATCCTTTTACCAAGTGTCTAACAGCATTTTAAAAAATAAGACAATATAGAATGAAACAGATCAAGATGCATCCTCCATAGTAAGTTTAGATATTTTTTTCCAAAACCTTTGTTTCAATTATATATCTACTGCATTACAATGTGAAATGTATTTATTGGGATTGAGTCTCGAGCAAAGATGTTTGAAAGCCACGGAGGCAGGTGACGGAAGAAGGCTTCCCAGAGGAGGTGGCACTGGAGCCGGGCCTTGAAGAATGGTGAACTTGTGCCACAGGAAAAGGGAATTCCAGGCAGAGAGGAAAGGATATGTCCAAATCTGGATATATTTGTTCAGGGCCAGGGTAATCTCTGTAAAGGGACCACAGGGTACTAGGAGAGGACTGGCTGGAGATGTGCCTGGGAAGGCAGGTGGAACCAGTTACTGAGCCATTTGAAAGTACATATACCACTTCTCCGCTTGCCCCAGAAATTCCCGTTCTCTGGTTATGGATGTGGCTTTGGGAATCTGTACTTTCTTTCTTTTTTTTTTTTGAAGACGGAGTTTTGCTCTTGTTGCCCAGGCTGGAGTGCAATGGCGTGATCTCAGCTCACTGCAACCTCTGCCTCTTGGGCTTAAGGCTCCCTCCTCAGCATCCCGGGTAGCTGGAATTACGGGCACTCACCATCATGCCCGGCTAATTTTTGTATTTTTAGTAGAGATGGAATTTCGCCATGTTGGCCAGGCTGGTCTCGAACTCAGATGATCCACCCACCTCGGCCTCCCAAAGTGCTGTGATTATAGGTGTGAGCCATCGTGCCTGGCCAGCCAGCCCTTTTTTGGGCATTGTGGTTCCCTCCAGCTTCTACCTCCTGGGCTTAAGCGATCAGAGCAATTTTGAAGGGTAGTAAATGATTTTTAAGAAGAATAAATGGTCCAGAAGACAGAAATTATTTTGTAAATGACTGTTTTGGAATTTGAGTGAGAGGCAGACATTGTCTTGTGAAAAAGTCCCTCCAGGTGTGATTGCATATGTCAGTCTTCTTTTCTGTGACAAATAATGCAATTTCAGGGAGGAGACCTGAGGCAATTATGTTTCTCTTTTGGGGGGTCCAGTAGTTAAGGGAACTTCAGAGAACAGACATCCTGTGCTTTGAGAGAGACAGATAACTGAGAAATGGGAGTTTGTGGGAGGAGCGGTCAGAGAGGCCTTGAGGCCGCTTCTTTAGTTCAGCATGTCACAGTGCCATATTTCAGGCTATCATTTTTCTTTTTTCTTTTCTCTTTTTCTTTTTTTTTTTTTTGAGACAGACTTTCGTTCTTGTTGCCCAGGCTGGAGTGCAGTGGTGCGATCTCAGCTCACTACAACCTCCGCCTCCCAGATTCAAGCGATTCGCCTGCCTCAGCGTCCCAAAGTACCTGGGATTACAGGCATGCACCACCACGCCTGGCTAATTTTGTATTTTTAGTAGAGATGGGGTTTCTCTCCATGTTGGTCAGGCTGGTCTTGAACTCCCAACCTTAGGTGATCCACCTGCCTTGGCCTCCCAAAGTGCTGGGATTACAGGCATGAGCCACCACACCCAGCCCAGGCTATTATTTTTCTGAGCCCCAACAGTTCCATGGTTTGAGGGAGATAAGAGAATGAGGAGGAAGAAATAAAAAAGAAAAAGAAGAAACAAACAGAATGAGAATGAGGAGGAATCATAGGCAATTGAAAAATTTCCAGGGGTTGGTCTAGGTGAAAGGTGGGTGTTACAAACTTGCATAGAGACTAGAGAGGAAGAGGAAATTCAGAAAGGAAGATGATGATTTGAGTTTTGGTCTTGCATGTGCTGATTACTTGAGTCTGGTGCTCGCGTGGGACAGGAGTAACTCATCACATTTTCACCAGGCTCCATGCAAAATATCCCTTCAGAGCATCAGTGCCCTTTGCTCTGACCGCCACTCTCTGAACATTCTCCTGATTGTCTTAGATCTGACTCAAGTTAACCCGACTCACAAGGCTTGATAAATACACCTAACTGGTAGTTGATTGGTTTAATTTATTGTGTGAGAGAGATGTGAACATTTGGAGTATAAGAGTACTTGTACCTTTGCTCAGGGTGTCACTTTTACAGTATAAAGGCCCCTGGGAAATGATACTAGCAACTGGAAGATTTAGGAAAGAAAGAATTATATGGTCTAAGGGTATTTCATCAGGCTCTAAAAAATGCCTGCTTAATTTTCTTGTGCTCCAGTAAGAATGTGGCTCTTTAGTGATCAAAATATTTGTCGGGGTTCACACAGTGTCTCCACTCCCACAGTCTGGGTTTTTTTCGTTATTGTCGAGGATATTGTCGAGGATATTTGGTGCCTGCTTAGTACCTATTTATTTCCTTGTCTTCCACTCATATTTACAAGTCATCTTTTTCAGAGTGGTTCCTTCTTCAGATGGTTTACCTCTTAGTAGTTTCATTTTCAGAAAGCACAGTGACATTTATTAGGCAAGTCTCTTTACATGGGTGTCTTATCTTAGAGACTGACTTTCTCACCAAGCTCCAAGTGTGCTTTGTAGTAGCACCTTGAAGCCTGATTATGTGACCTCCATTCCACTTCCTCTCCACTCCCGCATCCTCCTGGGCATGGTGAAATTGAAGGAATGCTCTATTTAGGAGAGTTAAAGAGTTCTGATGGAATACCAGGGGAACCTGGGAGCCAGTGAGTGGCACATCCTGAGCATGCCTTCCAGCAGCATGTGGTGCCCCCTTAACCTGATGGCTGACCTGCCCCAAACATACTCTGTGGGAAACAGTCTACAGGGTAAGAGAGGAAGGCCAGTAGGAGTACTGAATGACTCTTTTTTTTTTTTTTTTTTTTTT
>CAUYLG010015083.1:0-112823 GCA_963573385.1 Cacajao melanocephalus | reverse complement strand
GGAATTTATCCATTTCTTCTAAATTTTCTAGTTTGTGTGCTTAAAAGTGTTCACAGTAGTCTTTGATAGCTTTTTATATTTCTGTGGGTTCAATGGTAATGTCCCCTTTGTCATTTCTAATTCTGCTTATTTGGAACTTCTCTCTTTTTTTCTTTATTAGTCTAGCCAGTAGTCTATCTATCTTATTAGTATTTTCTAATAACCAACTCCTGGATTCATTGATCTTCTCTATGGTTTTCAGTTTCTCAGTTTTCTTCAGTTCAGCTGTAATTTTGGTTATTTCTTGTCTTCTGGTAGCTTTGGGGTTTTGCTTTGCCTCCCTTTTCTAGTTCTTCTGGTTGTGATGTTAGGTTGTTAATTTGACATTTCTCTAAATTTTTGATGTGGGCATTTAGTGCTATAAACTACTCCCTTAACACTGCCTCAGCTGTTTCCCAGAGATTCTGATATGTTGTGTCTTTTTCTCATTAATTTCAAAGAATTTCTTTATTTCTGCCTTAATTTCATTGTTTACCCAAAGGTTATTCAGGAGCAGGTTGTTTAATTTCCATGTAATTTTATGGTTTTGAGTTATTTTCTTAGTGCTTATTTCTATTTTTGTTGGGCTGTGGTCCAAGATTGTGGTTGCTATAATTATTTTTATTTTTTTCTATTTTTCATTTTTTTACTAGAGACAGGGTTTCACCATGTTGGTCAGGCTGGTCTCAAACTCCTGACCTCAGGTAATCCACCCACCTAGGCCTCCCAAAGTGCTGGGCTTACAGGCGTGAGCCACCACACCCAGCCTTGCACAGTTTTTTTTTTTTTTTAATTTGATGAGTATTGTTTCATGTCCAATTTTGTGTTTGATTTTGAAATATTGTCATATGGCAATGAGAAGAATGTATTTTCTGTTGATTTTTGGATGGAGAGTTCTATAGGTATCTATTAGATTCATTTTGTCAAATGTTGCATTCAGTGCTTGAATATGTTTGTTAATTTTCTGCCTTGATGATCTCTCTAATTCTGTCAGCAGGATGTTGAAGGCTCCCACTATTATTGTGTGGGATTCTAAGTCTCTTTGTAGCTCTCTAAGAGCGTGTTTTGTGAATCTGGGTGCTCCTGTGTTAGATGTGTATCTATTTAGGATAGTTATGTCTTCTTGTTGAATTGAACCCTTTAGCATTATATAATACCTTCTTTATATTAAAAAAATTTTTTTTGGTTTAAAGTTCATCTTGTCTGAAATTAAGATTGCAACTTCTGATGTTTTTCTGTTTCATAGACTTTTCTCCATCCTTTCCTTTTGAGCCTATAGATGTTGCTGCATGTGAGATGCTTCTCCTGAAGACCTCATACCATTGGACCTTGCTTCTTTATTTAGCTTGCTACTCTGTGCCTTTTAATTGGATCATTTAGCCCATTTACATTCAAGGTTAATACTAATATGCATGGATTTGATTCTGTAATCATGTTTTTAGCTGGTTATTATGCAAACTTTTTTGTGTGGGTGCTTTTCAGTGTCATTGGTCTGTGTACTTAAATGTGTTTCTGTAGTGGCTTGTAATGGTATTTCCTTTCCATATTTAGTGGTTTTTTCGGGACATTTTATAAGGCAGGTCTGGTGTTAATGAATTCCCTCAGCATTTGCTTTTATGAAAATGATCTTATTTCTTCTTTACTTATGAAACTTAGTTTGGCTGGATGTAAAATTCTTTATTATAAATTTTTTCTTTAAGAATGCTGGGCCAGGCATGGTGTCTCATGCATGTAATCCCAGCACTTTGGGAGGCTGAGGCAGGTGGATCACCTGAGGTTGGGAGTTTGAGACCAGCCTTGCCAAGATGGAGAAACCCCGTGTCTATTAAAAATACAAAGAAATTAGCTGGGTGTGGTGGCGTATGCCTGTAATCCCAGCTACTCGGAAGGCTGAGGCAGGAGAATCACTTGAACCCAGGAGGTGGAGGTTGCACTGAGCCGAGAACACACCATTGCACTCCAGCCTGGGCAACAGGAGTGAAACTCTCTCTTAAAAAAAAAAAAAATGCTGAATATAGCTCCCAATCTCTTCTGGTTTGTAGGGTTTTTGCTTAAAGATCTGTTATTAGCCTGATGGGATTCCCTTTGTAGGTGACTTGACCCTTTTCTCTAGCTGCCTTTACCTTTTTTTTCCCCCATTTCAACCTTGGAGAATCTGATGATTATGGGTCTTTGGGATGGTCTTTTTGTGTAATATCAGCAGGTGTTCTTTGCATTTCCTGGACTTGAATGTTAGCCTGTCTCATGAGGTTGGGGAAATTTTAATGTATGATATCCAAAAATATGTTTTCCAAGTTGCTTGCTTTCTCCCCATCTCTTTCATGGATGCCAGTAAGTCCTATAATTGGTCTCTTCACATAATCCTCTATTTCTTGGAGGTTTTATTTATTCTTCTTTGAACTTTTACCTGAATGAGTTATCTCAGAGAGCTAGTCTTTGAGCTCTGAGCTTCTTTCCTCAGCTTGGTCTAATTTGTTGTTAATATTTGTAATTACATTATGCAATTCCAATAGTGTGTTTTTCAGCTATATTAGATCAGTTTCATTCTTTTTTATGATGGCTATTTCATCGATCAACTTCTGTATCATTTTATTGTGATTCTTAGCTTACTTGGATTCAATTTCAACATTGCCTGAATCTCAATGGTCTTCATTCTTATCCGTATTCTGAATTTTATTTCTGCCATTTTAGCCATTTCAGCCCAGTTCAGGACCCTTGCTGGGACTAGTACGGTTGTTTAGAGTAAAGAAGGCATTCTGGCTTTGTGAGTTGCCAGAGTTCTTGTGCTGGATCTTTCTCATTTGTATGGGCTATTGTCTTTTCAATCTTTAACACTGCTGTAATTTGGGTGGATTTTTTTGCCTTTTTCTTCTCTGATGCCCTTGGGGGTTTGATTATTATATAAGGTGTCTTCGGTTGACTGGGTTCAATTCTAGCTCACTCCTGGGTCTTGGAGGAGCCCCCTCCAATTATTGTCTCTGTGCCTATGTTTCTTTTGTTGGGTGTTCTGGTCCATAGTGTTCCCCCATGCAGGAGCTGCTGTTGGCAGACAAATTGTGTCCTTGCCAGGTCAGCCCTAACATGCTATTCATGTGCTTCTTGGGGAAACACGGGCTTTTGCCTGTTTGCAGAGCTCAGATGGAACAGAACTGCTGGGCTGGAAGCTCTAGTGGGTTGGCGCCATCTGGCTATGGGAGGCAGGGGTGAGTGGAGTTGCTCACCCTGCTCTCTGGGTGTTTCCAGGGCTACAGGATGTTGTGATCCTCAGCAAATTCTGGCAGAAGTAGGACCACTGAGCCAGAAGTTTTAACAGGCATGGCTCACCTGGCTACCAGCATCAGGGGTGTTTGGGGACATCTGCTTCAGATGCTTCCTGGGGCAACAGGAGGCTGTGCACACTGGCTGGGTTCCCACAGATATAGGAATTCTGGGCCAGTAGGTCTAGGAGGCATTGTCCACCTGGCTACCAGTGGCGGGAATGGGTGGGGCTACATACCCTGGTGTCCATGTGTTTCTTGGGACAACAGGAGGCTGAGCCTCCAGCTGAGTCCCCACTAAAGTAGAACCACCGGGCCAGAAGCTCTAGCAGGCATTGCCCACCTGGCTATCAGTAGTGGAGATGGGTACATTTTCCTGCCCTGATATCTGGGTGCTACCTGGGATAACAGGAGGCTATGCCCAGGCACTAAGTTGACACAGAAGTGGGCTGGAAGCTCTATCAAGGGTTGCCTGCCTGGATATCAGTGATGAGGGGTGGTTGAATTGGCCAGACAAGTTCAGGCTGAAGTGAGACTGCTGGGCCAGAAGCTGGCATCAAGCCCTGTCCAGCAAGAGCTGGTGGAGCAATCTTACTGCTCCCAGACATTGCAACTGTGGCCTCTTTGGGGGCTGTGGCACCAGTGTTGGTCTGCTCAGGGGACCAAGGCTTGTAGAGATCCCTTTGGACTTGAGAGTTGCCCCTGAAAAACATCTGGGTGTGCTCTCTGCCTCAGTCTAGAAGCATAGTGGCGGCAGGTGTGCAGGGGGTCCAGGGGGATTTTCCCATTCCAAGTCTTGTGCAGATCCCTGTGCAGAGTATGAATCCCCCTGGGGGCTCTCAGTCACCTTTCCCATGTTGGAGAGGCCCTCTTGGCTCTACTCTGAGCCCTGATTAGGCTAGTGCCCAATTTCGCTCGTCTCTGTTCTCTGTGTTCCCCTGCTGCCTTGATGGATCCCAACATGGTTTTTCAGAAGATCAGCCTGCAGGGTCAATGTTCACTAGTCCTTTTGTTTCCTCTCTAAGAGAACATTGCACATGAGCTGCTTCTAATCTATCACTTTGGTTCAGCCCCCTCCTAAGTGATTTTTAAATTTGGCATACCTTAAGTACATTCTTTGTATTGTATTATAAAAAAAATGCATAGTGTCATGCATACACAATTATGGTATACAAAATAACTTCACTGCTCTAAAAAATCCCCTGTGCTTCACCTATTTAATATTTCCCTCCTTCTCCCGAAACTCTGGCAGCCACTAATCATTTTACTGCCACTATTCTCAGGTACTGAGGGTTAGGACTTGGACATATCTTTGTGGGAGACACTATTCAAGCTGCTGCTACATTGCCTAATTGACTGCTTTTTCTTCTAGAATCTAGAGGGGAAAAGTGCATAGGACCAGAGACAGATTTTCCAGAGACTAGTGCAAAAGACGAAGGCCCTGGCAAGATCAGCCTAAAACATTCAGAATCTCTGGGGGAATAAAAGTAGAGCCCTAATTGAACAATAATTTTTTAGTAAGCCCTAAGAGGATAAGGGTTTGGCTTTTTTGGCCATTAGGAAAATCTGGGCAAGATTTCTCTCCCATAAACTGAAGTGGGGCAACTAACTGAAATGGCCTCTTAATAGGACCAAGTGGATTAAGGAAGATAAATCAGCCCACAGGGTGAACTCACACTAAGGAAGAGAAATGAAAGAGAATGGAGTGGAGCTGCCTTTTTTGGGTATCCTCTTACGGTGCATTTAGACACAGTCACAGAACACAATCCTGGCCCAAAATAACTAGGAAAAAAGTAACTAGGTGTTACTTTTCTATTTCTCAAACTACTTTTTATAAACAAGATATCCATAAATTATTATTATAGCCCTCTAAAGCATTACTATGACAGTTTTGAAATCAGAAAATAGATGATATGAGAGATCACACAGTTTATTGAGGGCATGAGAATCCTCCAGCCCTTCAATAGTGATACTGAGATATACTACACAGCCTTCCTCAACTGAGTGTTATTACTGTACTCATTTTAGAAATGAGAAAGCTCACACTTAGAGAGGCACTGTAACTGGCCCAAACACACATAGCTAGTGAATGATGGAGCTAGCAATTGATTCCAGTTCTCACCAGGAGAATAGAGACTATACCTATAGGGACTGACATTGCTCTGGACTGGGCAGTCTAAATTCTTTGGCCTTTCTCAAGAAGGTATTTGAGACTAAAGCCACCACACTTCTCACTTCCATTTTCATCAGTCAGAGATCTGAATAGAAGCAATTAATCCTGACCAATTTATTTTAACTTCCCATTGTCCCCATAATGCTCTCTATACTTCCTTATTTTTGACTCAAACCTCTACACCTCCCAGACTTTTCACTGTGCTCCTTCGTACTTCTATTCAGTAATCAATCTATATAATCTCCATAGCCTTAACCTCTTCCCCAGATAATTTCTGCCCCTTTCTCGGTATAAACACAGTCCAACCCTCCTTTGGGAACACCAAATTTCGTGAAGCGTTTTCAAGAGAAAGCTTTTTATTCTCTCATGATCAGCCTAGCTAAGTCAGTAGGTAAATTTCAGATCTTCCTTTTTCCTCATTGTCTTTCTCAACTGGTAGGGGCTGTATTGTGTCACTCTGAAAAAAACATATGTTGAAGTCCTAACTGCAGTACCTCAAAATGTGACTTAGTTTGTAGAGTCATTGCAGGCATAATTCATTAAGATAAGCCTATACTGGATTAGTGTAGACTCCTAATCAAATATGACTGGTGTCTTTACAATAGAGGAAATTTAGACACAGAGACACACAGAGAAATGCCCTATGGAGATCAAGGCTACCTCAGTCTGTTTGGACTAATAACAAAAATACCATAGGCTAGTGGCTTAAACAAAAAAATTTATCATGGTTCTGGAGGCTGTGAAGTACAAGAAGAAGTACAAGAACAAGGCACTGACACAATTAGTGTCTGGTGAGGGCCTGCTTTCTGTTTTACAGATGGCCCCTTGTCACTGTGTCCCCACCTAGCAGAAGGCATGAGAGAGCTGTCTAGAGTCCTTTTTCTAAGGGTATTAATTCCATTTGTGAGGGCTCCACATTCATGACCTAATTATTTCCCTGAAGTCCCATCTCCTAATGCCATCACATTGGGGGTTAGGATTTTGACACATAAATTTTAGGGGCAGACAACATTCAGTCTATAACAAAGGCAGAGGTCTACAAGTCAAGAAACACCAGATTTCCAGCAAATCACTAGAATCTAGAAGAGAGTCACGAAAAAGAATCTACCTCATCAACCCAGAAGGAAACAGCCTTACCAGGACATTGATCTCAGATATTTAGCCTCCAGAACTCACAGGCAATACATTTCTGTTATTTAAACTACCCAGCTTGTGATACTTTGTTATGCAGCCCTAGTAAACTAATATACCAACCCTTTGGTAAAAACCCTGTCTCATTTTCAGATTTAGGCCATTCAACCCAACTCTTCCTTCAGTTTAATGATTATTTCCTCCAGAATACTTCCTTGATCAAGATCGTCGATATAAACTTTTACAGAACCATTTTTTTTTCTTGAGCACTTATCTACTTCAGTCTACAATTACACAAACTTTAATGCTGCTAGATTAATACTGACCTTACCTCTATCCTCTAAACTCCATGATAGCAGCAAAAAATTTTTTACACATCATCATATTCCTAAAATAGGTACTTGGCAAATATTTGCTGAATGAATTAAAGCATTCCTTTGTCTCAAAAGTTGATTCCTTTTTGAAATACAAATAGCCTTTGGCAAATATAATCCACCAAGCCTTATCAGTTATATAATATTTAATATGTACATGAATGTCAGCCTAAGAGGGCACTGAGCTTTGTGTTATCAGATAATTGTTTCGTAAATGACAATTGGCTTCTTTCTGAATCTGCTTTTTTTTTTTTTTTAATCTTGTCCACTTTGACTATTATTTTATTGACTTCCACAGGCCTCTGGTCTCCAGAATCATCTTTATGGTCTTTTAGCAGCAGGTGCCTCTAATACTTTTGTGGCTATCTTGGCAGCAATCACCAGATTTTAACTTGTTATAGGCATTACCTGACATCTTGGCTGCACTCCTACCTTTGACAATGTTTGTCTTCTAGTCAGGTTTTAAAACATTCAGGAACTTATAGTCTGCAATAAGTTTTAGTTTCAAGTAGAGAAAACTTTTCTAAATGATATCCACAGACAGCTAGTGTTAATATTGAAATTAGCCAGTGATACACTATTACTCACTTTGGGGAAGATAATGCCATGATGATGAGTGTGGATGCAAGGGAACCACAACCTATGAAATGCTTGTTGGATTTTTTTCTTTAAATGTATTTTCCCATTTGGATCTCCAATGGCAGATATTGTGCAGGGAAATGATGGTGGATTCAGATACCAGACAAAGCCAAGGGAAAAAGTACCAAAATTCAGCTGCATAACTGTTACATTTTAAAATATAATTTAAATTTTAAGTAACTTTCATATGTGTAGAGTTTGAAAATCAAATATTACTGTAGGGTATCATGATTTCATGCAAATATGTATTTGGTCTTTGCTGCAGTTGCTGGTACTGAGCTCCTAAGACCCTTAGAATCTCCTGAGTGATGATTGTCTTTTTTATGCTAATGAGATGACTCATGGCAGGGCTCTAGGTTCACTTTGGGAGTTGTCATCTGAAAGCAAATATAAGAGGGTTGTAACTTTTAGCACTCCTGAAACTTCTGGGGGTTGGAGGAAAGAAGGGAGTAACGTTCAAGCACCAGTGGTTGGCGATTTAACTAATCATACCTATGTAATAAAACCTCCATACAAATCTCTAAACTTTGGGATTCAGAGAGCTTCTGGGTTGGTGAACACAGTGAGGTTCTAAGAGGATGATACACCTGGAGAGGGCATGGAAGAAAAAGCCCCCCTACCTTGCCCCATGAATCCCTTTCACTTAGCTATTCCTAAATTGTATTTTTCATTTTAAACTGGCAATCATAAGTGTTTTCCTGAGTTCCATTAATCATCCTAGTAAATTATTGAATGTGAGGAAGAAGTCATGGGAACCCTCAAATTTGCAGTCAGCTTAGTAGAACTCATAGGCAGACATTGGAGGAAATGAGAATTCAGGATCCAGTTCAGTTTACAAGTAGATAACAAAACCTCAAAGACAATGAACTAGGCTAGAATCTAACAATGGGTGAGCTATAGTTTTCTACTAGTGTATAATTTTTCTCTTTACAGTCATTCCCATTCCAAAAATAATCACAGCAAAACTGATTTGTTTGCAAAATAGGCCTAGTCCTGTTACACATGGCCTGATTACTTACCTTATGTAAGTAATCAAAGAATAGTGATTCATTATGTAAGCTTTTTCAAAGTATACTTTGCTGGGACTCTTAATAAGGAGTCTCAAATTAGAATTTAAAAGTCTTTCCAAGCTAGGAAGGCAAGCCAAGGAATTGCCATCAGACTTCACCTGCAGTACCTACAAATTTGGGTGAATTCTCTTTTTCATTTGGTTCTTAAAATCTCCTTAAGGGTTCTGAGCCTTTTTGCAAAACTGACCTTTCTCTCAATCTGTAAGGTCAGGAATCCTGTGAGCAAGGTACCAGGCCAGTTTTTTCCAAGGGGCTTTATTGGCTTCGTAAAGTCAAACTTAGTTCCTAAAAACTGTATGGTCATATAAAATTTTATGCATATTGTAAAATATGACATTCTAGTCAAAGCCTTGGTACTATAACCAGTGTTTCTAATTGCGTCCTGTTATAGGAAGAATATATTCTTTTTTTTTTTTTTTGAGACAGAGTCTCTCTGTCACCCAGGCTGGAGTGCAGTGGTGCAATCCCAGATCACTGCAGCCTTCATCTCCATGGTTCAAGCAACTCTTATGCCTCAGCTGAGTAGATGGGATTACAGGTATGTATCACCATGCCTGGCTAATTTATATGTATATATATTTTTAATGAGATGGGGTTTCATCACCATATTGGTCATGCTGATCTTGAACTCCTGGCCTCAAGTGATCAGACCTCCTTGGCCCTCTGAAGTGCTGGGATTACAGGCATCAAACACTGCACCCAGCCCAGAAGAACATATTCTTAATTACAGTTATGCAAATAACTACATTGCCTTGGAAATAATAATACATGCTAATAGTTTCTGAATTTTGGAGGGATCAGGTAAGAGAAAAAGTATATGCTTCTTTTCTGTTGAAAAAGGTATAATCTGCTAAATTTCTGTAAGCTATAGATAGCCTAAGGAAAAAAAGAAAAAAGTTATCTTAAATCTGAAAAACAAGGCATTAAAGAAACAGCACCTGGCCAACATGGTGAAACCCCGTCTCTACAAAAAATACACAAAAAAATTAGCTGAGCATGGTGGCGCGCGCCTGTAGTCCCTGCTACTAAAGAGGCTGAGGCAGGACAACTGCTTGAACCCGGGAGGCGAAGGTTGCAGTGAGCTGAGGTCGCGCCACTGCACTCCAGACTGGCGCCTGGTGACGGAGTGAGACTCTGTCTCAAAAAACAAAAAAAGAAACAGCAATGTTTCAAACAAAAAGTCATACAACTGTCATTATTATCAATACATTTTATCCAATGTGCCTTAGTCTGTTTTCATGCTGCTGATCAAGACATACCCGAGACTGGGAAGAAAAAGAGGTTTAATTGTACTTACAGTTCCACATGGCTGGGGAGGCCTCAGAATCACGGCGGGAGGTGAAAGCACTTCTTACCTGATGGTGAAATGAGGAAGAAGCAAAAGCAGAAACCCCTGATAAACCCATCAGATCTCGTGAGACTTATTCACTATCACGAGAATAGCAAGGGAAAGACCAGCTCCTACGATTTAATAGCCTCCACCTGGGTCCCTCCCACAACATGTGGGAATTCTGGGAGATATAATTCAATTTGAGATTTTTGTGGGGACACAGCCAAATCATATCACCATGTAATTAATTTTTCTTCTACTTGATCTTGGGTTGGCAATTTTAAAAGTTTAGTTTTTCCAATAGAGTCCTGGAAATTCTTATGCAGTCCAATGTTATAATCTTAAAGTTACCAGAAACCCATACTTTCAGTCTTTTCCATAAATGTTCCTGAAAACAAAGCATTTGGAATAATTTTTAGTAAAGTATCAGAGTGAAACAACTGTTTGTGGGTGACAAAAGACTTAAAAATGGCCATGGTTAAAGATCTGATGAGAGTTCTTACAATGCAGTTGACAAGGTAATTTGTTGTTTCTGAGAAGTACAACATTTTAAGATAACTAAAATTATGACTGATAACATATCAGAACATATCAGAGTATAGAAGTTCATAGAACTTCTAGAAAACTTACATGAATAACATATACCCATAAAATTATAACATAAGAAGGTTAAACATCACCCTTATTTGACAATGCTTCCCATGCAATTCAACATATCAAATCAGCCTAATTAGTGTAACATCTCTCTCCTTTTCTCCTTCCTTCCTTCCTTTTTTTTTTTTTTTTCCTGGTCTCACTTTCTTGCCCAGGCTGAAATGCAGTAGCATAATTACGGCTTCCTGCAGCCTGAATTTCCTTAGGTTCAGGTGATCCTCCCACCTCAGACTCCCAAGTAGCTGGCACTACAAGCATGAGACACCATGCTAATTTTTTTTTTTTATATGGAATCTCACTCTGTTGCCCTGGCTGGAGTGCAGTGTTGCAATCTTGGCTCACTGAACCTCTGCCTCCCGGATTCAAGCAATCCTCGTGCCTCAGCCTCCAGAGTAGCTGGGACTACAGGCACTCACCACTACACTGGGCTAAGTTTTTGTATTTTTAGTAGAGACAGGGTTTCACTATGTTACCCAGGCTGGTCTTGAACTCCTGAGCTTAGGCAATGTGCTCGCCTCAGCGTCCTAAAGTGCTGGGAATACAGGCATGAGCCACTGCGCCTGGCTGCCAGGCTAATTTTTTTTTTTGAGGAGGGTCTCCCTATGTTTCTCAGGCTGGTCTCAAACTCCCAGGCTCAGGTGATTTGCCTTCCTTGGCCTCCCAAAGTGCTAGAATTACAGGACTGACCTGCTGTGCCTGACCTCTCTTTTTATAAAGAAAGCAAAGTCTTTTGAGATATTCCAGGAATCCATCTGGAAAATCCTAGTTAGCTTGAAGTTAAAAGAAAGGTTTAGTTTAGAATTTGGCTTTCGGAAATTTGGCAAAAATATCAAATATTTTAAACACTTGATTAAATATGTCACAAGTCACTGTGAAGCCATAAAAAGTAACCACTGAAAGATTTCAGAGGCAATAAAGAAAGTTTAATAACTGTAAAACAAAACAAAACTCTAGCTCTTTTATTGAAAAGATTCAATTTTTTTAAAGTAATTAAAGACAGAAAAAAGGCAACATGAAGCACAAAGAATTATTTTGAGAAAATACAAAATCTTCATTTTGTAGGCCAGTTAGTTACAAAGGAAAGGAAATCTTTTCAGAATCACTTTAAAAAACTGGAGCAATACTCTTAGAAAACTGTTATTTTCACAGAGACCAAATTCTAGTTTTACATCAGTTTACTTTTGATATTAAGACTTCTTTTTTTGAGATGGAGTTTCGCTGCAGTCCAGGCTAGAGTGCAGTGGCACAATCTTGGCTCACTGCAACCTGGGTTCAAGCGATTCTCCTCCCTCAGCCTCCCAAGTAGCTGGGACTACAGGAGCATGCCACCACGCCTGGCTAATTTTTGTATTTTTTAGTAGAGATGGGGTTTCACCATGTTGGCTAGGATGGTCTCAGTCTTTTGACCTTGTGATCTGCCCACCTCGGCCTCCCAAAGTGCTGGGATTACAGGCGTGAGCCCCTGTGCCCAGCCATGACTCATTTTTAAAACGTTATAATATATTCAATTCTAGCCAACTTGTCCATACAACAGTCATTTATTTTGTGTGTATGTCATCTCTCTTCCTAATTTATTGTATCCATTTAGATTTTGTCCTTCATTCATTCTGAAACAACTTTTAACCTCCAAACTATAAAGAATTATTCTTTTCCTTAAAAAAAGCACATCCTTATACCCTACAGCTTTTCTTACTAGAAACATGCCTTTCTTTGCACAGTTATCTCCCTTATTATTTTTAATCATTTTAACTAGTATATATTAGTTAAAATTGTTAACTCTTAGTAACTTTAATTTCTAGTGAAAACTAGAAAATAAGAAATTGTGAACTGTTATAGGGGCATTCCATAAATTGGTAAATATATAAATATACCATTTTATAATTTCTATAGAAAATATTCTTTCTCATAGTACATTTTAAAATGTTTTTAACAGATGTAAATATATTTAGTTCCTTTGTAACAAAAGCCAAAAGTAGATTAACTTATATTAAGCAATTAATGTTTCAGCATTTTATGTTATTTGGAAATGATCTCAATATTTAATGAATGTCCATTATCCAATTTAACTTAGCAGAGCTCTATAGCATAAGTTAGCAAAGAGAAGCTACTGAGACAGAAAAGGAGCTCAGAGCAGTCTGAATTATGTGAGGTATGCAAAATTTATCATCATCTGTCTGGATAGGTATGTCCCAACAATACGGTGTGCTTCCAGGAGATGAAGACATCAAATACCATGGCCTCCAATGTGGAGATTGTGTTTGCTGGAAATGCCATCAAATAATAAACTCCCTCCAACCACCTTGGAAGCGACCATATCCAGTACTGTTAACCAATACTTGTGGAGGTAAGCTCAAATACAATGACTTATGGATTCATAATTTTTATTTTAAAAAGGCAGTTTTGCCTGAGTAGACAACTCATCACTGGAGATCTTCTATACCTTGTTCTTTAGGTCAGCACAAGAAGTAGACAAAACATTTATTTGGTTGCCTTTGGAAATAAAAATATTTTTTAGATCTGGATTTTGTTAGTAATTGTCTTTATTTACATTATGTCTTTTATTCTTAAACTGATTTTACTTTGCATTCCTAGATGTCTAAAATCAACAATAAAAAAACTAAAATTATGATAGTTAGATGCTTAGAAATGATCCAACATGCCATGGCTCCTTTGTAAGCAGATGGCCTAAAATACCATTGCCCTGTCCTTTTGTGCTGCCAATCATGGCCTTGAGACTTCATTGCATTCTTAAGCCATTTTATCTCTCCTCTTGTCCTCCAATGTGGGAGAGACTAACTGAAATTAAATCTTCCCAGTGATATTGGACAAACTTACATCTAAAATGTTGATCATCAACACTTTCAGAAGAAGAAAAAAACTCAACCAAAAGGAAGAAAAGAAAAGTAGCTCAGAACAGACTAAACTATGTAGAGTATGCAAAATTTATCGGGCCCAGAGAGACATGAGTACGAGATTTTTGTCACACTCCACCCCAAATCTATGCCCAGGGGATGTGACCTTTACCCATTATCTTCATGCTCTTGTAATTTATGATTACCAAAAAAAAAAACAAAACAAAACGCAATGTATAGCCAATCAATAGTTTATATGAAACTAAAGAACTGCCCCCCCTTTTAAAACCCACTTGTAACTGCTGCTAATTGTTTATATTCATAGCAACTTGAAAGTGTGTCTCCTACATTGCAGTTCTCAAATTTGACCCAAATAAACTCTCATTTATATTAATTTTGCCTGCATTTCTTTTTTTAAGAAGTTGACACCATTTAGAAGTATGTGCCTGTAATTTAGGAGTATGTACCTGTAATTTAGGAGTATGTGCCTGTAATTTAGGAGTATGTCCCTGAAACAATAGCTGAGTCTTGGTCAGTTCTAGCAGCCATACTATAAATAATGTCAACTTCTTAACAAAAGAAATGGAGGCAAAATTTAAAATATAATTACTATTGAAAAGTTTATTGAAAAAATTGAAAAGTTCATTGAAAATTTCATTTATAATTTCTATTCTACTTACATTAATTCAATTGTTCTTAACTACAATTGAATTATTTATGAACATTTCATTAAACATTAGACAAAGCTAGTCAACATCTCAAGTTATTAATATTTTCCTGTTAACTATTTTTATAGCATATGTACGTTAGGCAAACATCACAGAAGCAAGAACCAATAAAAAGTTAAGGCCAGGCTCGGTGGCTCACACCTGTAATCCTAGCACTTTGGGAGGCCCAGGTGGGCGGATCATGAAGTCAGGAGTTCAAGACTAGCCTGACCAACATGGTAAAACTTCATCTTACTAGAAACACAAAAGTTAGCCAGGGACGGTGGCACATGCTTGTAATCCTAGCTACTGAGGAGGCTGAGGCAGGAGAATCACTTGAACCCAGGAGTTGGAGGTTGTAGTGAACCAATATCTAGCCACTGCACTCTAGCCTGGGAGACAGAGTGAGACTCTGTCCCAAAAAAAAAAAAAAAAAAAAGTGAAATACTTGTTTTTCTTTTTCTTTACTGCTATACTTAATATATATTTGCTTTACTGCTGTACTTATTAAAGTATTAGCTACTGCATTTTCACTTTTGCTCTTAAATAAAACTCATAGTTTTCTAATCTTAAACATCTAGTTAAATAACATAAACTTATTTGCCTAGTAAACCTTGGAAGAAAAAAATGTATTATATTTAATGTTGACAACCCCGAAGACATGCTTGCTTTAGTTAATCCAACAAACTTAAAGCAATTTTTATTTACTCAACATTAATTCCATATCATATTGTTAAAGAGAACTAAAGATGGCCTGAGAAGGACTCTGTACTTCTATATCTGAGTCCTTGTGGACAAACTGTAACCTAGTAACTTAACAGGTAGACAAGACTGAAAACCTAATTTAGGAAGGAGTGTATGCCTGTAACAAAATCTGAGTCTTGGTCAATTCTATCAGCCATACTTCAACCACTCAGACACTGCTGAGTGTTCAAACTGTGTTCAAATAAGGCAAATACCAACCTGTAACCAATCCAGCTGTTTCTGTACCTCACTCTAATTTCTGTATGTCATTTCCCTTTTTTTGTCTATAAATTTGTTCTGACCACGAGGCATCCCTGGAGATTCTGAATCGGCTGTAATTCTGGGGGCTGATTTGTGAATCATTGATTGGTCAATTAAACTCCTTTAAATTTAATTTGGCTGAAGTTTTTTCTTTTACTAATATGATCCTGAAGAACATTTCGGTTAGGTCCTATGTTTCTGAAAGTTTAAAAAATACTTAATTTGTATAAGCGCGTTTTAAGACAATTAAATGTAGCTTTACAAGTTAATTTTAGGATAGTCTCTGGAGGTAGAAAAATATTACACATACATGCATATGTAGACATACATAAAATACAGACAGAAGCAGATTTCACAGTTTTGATTTGAAAATTGTAGCCATGTATCAGGTACAATAATACAAAAACAGTTTATAAAAGAATTTCTGAATGCAAATTCTGTTTCTGGAACATGGAACAAGTTAAAATTATCTATCTACAAGATGGCTAAAGCTTTTCACTGTTTCTGAAGGAAAAAAACCAAGATTTTTTTATTTGTTCAATTTCCAAATAGCTCTTTTCCTTCTTATTCTCCTGGTGAGTAATCTCCCTGGCATTTGCATATGAAAGTGATAACCCTCAGGTCCTAGAGGAGGCAACCTGGAAAATGTAGATCTTAATGGCAGAGAGCCTGAAAAAGCACCTTCAACAAAAGTAAGGTTACTCAAACTCCTTCTCTATTGATTAAGAGTGCCTGGTTATTTAGTCCTCCTTTCTCTCCTGATGCAGAGAGAGAAACAAGCTTATAATTGGAGACCTCTTTTGTAGATACAAATTTCTCTTAGAAAGAGTCTCAAAATAACCCTCTCAAAATAATCTTTATGCCAGATAGCATATTTTGGCAATGAATTCAGCTAGATCTGTGTCTTCCCAACCCAGCTTTTTAAAAAAACTACTGAGTTCAGGGTAATGCCCATGAATAAATAGGGCAAAGCACGTTCTATACCTAGACTTAGCATGGATAGCTTCAACAAATTTCTGAGAGTTTTCCTTTGGGATAAGAAATCCTTTCACTATTGCCTCTGAGCTTAGATTTTGACTAAGGCATAAAGGTGGTTAAAGAAAGCCCAGCTGGTTTATTCTGAGCAACTAATTTCATAAGGTATTTCCCCCGTTAACTTTCTTTTTGTCTTCAAAGAGGAAAAATAACTGAGTGAAAACGTTAGTAGATTCAGAATAATTAGGCAGATATGGGTAGAAAGGATATTGTAAGGACTCAGTGGGTTCTTCTTGCCTGATGCCCAGATAGAGCTGATTTATCATTTATCAAGGCAGGGGAATTGCAATAGAGAAAGAGTTTTACACACATGGAGCTGGCTAAATGGGAGATGTATTTTATTGCTCAAATCTGCTTCCCTGGAAATTTGGAAGCTAGGGTTTTTCATGGATGGTTTAGGGGAGGAATGGGGCTGTCTAGGCAATAAATGCTTGCTGCTGATTGGTTGGGGGGTGCTATCATAGTGGTGTGGGAAATAGTCTTTATGCATGCTGAGTTGCTTCTGTGTGGGGCCACAGGAGTGGTTGGTGGGTCCAGGTGGAGCCATCAGTAGTCAGACACACAAAAAACCTGAAAAGACATCTCAAAAGCCCAATCTTATGTTCTAAAATAGTGATCTTATCTGCAGGAGTAATTGAAGAA
The DNA here is from genome assembly GCA_963573385.1 of Cacajao melanocephalus. Lineage (NCBI taxonomy): Eukaryota > Metazoa > Chordata > Mammalia > Primates > Pitheciidae > Cacajao > Cacajao melanocephalus. The sequence continues at coordinate 95,936 of CAUYLG010015083.1, read as the reverse complement.
GTTGCATATTTTGTGACCCCCCAGAATAATGGCTGGAAAATGTTTATATCTATACCTTAGCAGAATTCAGGCTTCTCTATCCTCCTAGCCTGGTGGCCTCTTATCAGCCTTCAGCCTTGCAGAGGTGGTTGAGTTTTGGGGAAGGACTACTACCATTTAAACTATAAACTAAGTGTCCCCAGAGTTAGCTTGGCCTAAGCCTAGGAATAATTAAGGGCAGCTTGAAGGCTAAAGCCAAGTTGGGGTTTGGCTTGATCAGATCACCCCTACTGCCATAATTTTCTCACTGTTACAATTTTTGCAAAAGTGGTTTCAATTGAGAGAAGAAGCAGTTGGAGTTCAGTCAATGTGCATTTTTAGTTCCATTATCATTTTGCCTTTTGTAAAAAGTCTTTTTTTTTTTTTTTTAACAGAGTCTCATTCTGTTGCCAGGCTGGAGAGCAGTGGCATGATCATGGCTCACTGCAGCCTCAACCTTCTGGGCTCAAGCCATACTCCTGTTAGCAGCAGCGAATCTGTATGGGTCTGCAGCAGCTTGATTCTTCCCTCCTTGAACGAAACAATTCATCCAAAGGGCATAAGGCAGAGTGAAAGACTGAGGCAAGTTTTTGAACAGGAGTGAAAGTTTAAAAAGTTTTAGAGCAGGAATGAAAGGAAATAAAGTACACTTGTAAGAGGGCCAGGTGGACAACTTGAGAAATCCAAGTGCCCTATTTGGCCTTAGACTTGGGGTTTTATACGTTGGCATGCTTCTGGGGTTTTGCATCTCTTGTGATATTTCCTTGGGGCAGGCTATCCACATGTGCAGTGGCCTGCCAGCACTTGTGAGGGGCCACATGCACAGTGCGTTTTTACTGAAGCTGTGCATGCTCACTTGAGACATTTTACCCTTATGAGTCTAATGTTTCTAGAGGAAGTCCACATACTAGTTAAACTGTACCATTTTGCCTCTTAGTGCACATATTTGAGTCTGCTTGCCCAACTCCTGAGATCTTACTAAGAAGCTGCTTATCAGCAGCTTCAGGTGTTTTCTATCAATTGGGAGATTGTCTTTCCCTGTTGCCAGTTGTAATCTATTATTATTTTAGAGAGAGAATTTAATAACTACCTGACGATCATCTGATGGTCACCTGACATTCCTGATTGGAGAAGGTCTCTCCTCCCTTGCTCATGTCGGCGTAATTATCTACTCTAACATTTCCCCCCATGAGAGACCACAACCCAATTCTTTGGGAGTCAGTCTTCTGTAACTACTTCCTGCTGACAGAGGTGTGGTGGTGATTCTTCCGTGGGTCTTTGCCTCTTGCTGGCTGTCAGGGCAGGGTGGCTGCATGGGTTGATGAAAGCAGTATCCAGCCAGGTCTAAGGAAGACAGGGGCAGGATTTCACCTCTGCCATGCCCCACTGATGGGAAGTCTAGGGGTCCTCTGTAGAAGGGTGACTCTTGAATATTGAGAGGATGGTATCCCTCACTGAGGATCATCTGGAGCTTGATCATCTAAAGGTGAGAGAAAGGAGACAAATTGGGTTACTACATTTAGAACACGTGGTCTAAAAGGATAAAAAGTAGGAGGGTAACAAGCAGGCCTAAAAAGAGAAGAACCCAGGAAAACCATCTCCAGGTTCCTTCCAAATCTAATGAACCCTGAGAGGCTTGTTCTCGTAAACTGGAGGCTCGATTTAGTTGTCTGATGTTGTTCTGTATTTTCACTGATTGATTTACCTGAAAGCAACATTTTTCATCTAAGGCTAAACAAATTCCTCCCTGTGCTGCCATTAACATATCTAGTCCTTGACAATTTTCAAGGACTACAGCTGCTAAAGAGTTAATTTGTTCTGGCATGTTTGTTAATGTTTTAGTTATGACATTAAAATTGTTGGCTAATATCCTTTGAGAGTTGGCTATAGGTCAAGGAGGCTTTTGTGATTCTGGCAATTTTGGTTCCCATACTGACTATAAAGCTGAGTCCCATGAGAAGAATTAATTGATAGCCCTTTTTACCCTGGGCAAGATAGAATTCCCATGATTAGTATTGGAAAAGAGAGACTGCCAGGGAGTATGAAGATGTCCAGGGATACATAATCTATGGTACAAGTTCCAGTCCATTTAGTGAGGAGGCATTGGCAAACTGATTGGCCACACATATAGAAGGTTCCTTGGATTTTAAGACAAGTAGAGAGGTCAAAATAAAATAAGGGATGAGGACATCCCCCAAAAACACCAAGGATGACAACACACCCAGGTAGCTGATAGCTACAGTCATGCCTGCTAACACTTGGGTGCATAAGGTTTGGCTCTGATTAACTCCCTTGGTTTCATTTTCCCAAAAAAAGAGAATTTTGAGTTTAGTCCCATAGAACCCATTCTGCTGTGAAGCTGAGGTTGGCAATTTGCAGACACTGGTTATAATCAGCAGGCTGGAACTAGAAATTTCAAGTACTGCATAAGCTTGGGCATTGCTGGCAAAACTGAATGGACTTATTTAGCAAAGTTCCCTGAAGAAAGGTAATATTTGAAGGTTTGGAGAATCTTGGTTAATGGTGGAATTGGTTTCGGGTGTATGTTCGATCAGGCTGTTGGTTAGAATCTACAGAGAGAGTAACACTACAAACTATATTGGGAAGAAAGCCTACATCCACTCCATTTTTTTTCTTTTGACTATAACACAAATAGGGGATATTCCCATTAAAGTGATATTAGAAAAGATTGATCCAAAAAGGGGAGGTTCCTTTCAGATGTCAAGGAAATATTGCTTTGCTTTTGCAAGAAGGTTATTTGCAGACCCAAATAAGACCAGGGTCCTGTTGAGAGGAAATACGTAATTCTATGTCTATGCTTGTCCAATCTCTGGGACAGGCTGAATAAGCTCTCCCTGGTGTTTTAGAGAAAGAGCTGGTACATAGTCATCATTTGGTGGAGTAACGGGATCCTGTGCTTTGGAGCAATTGCTGAGTTTTTTCTAATAATGGGAAATCATGATGGCAGCATGCTGCTAGTAAAGCGAAGAGTATGAGAACCAGCAGGAGCAGAGCTATAGTGACCTAAGATTATTGTGAAAGAGAAAAACTGATCACAAGGCAAGCTGCCACTGGAACTCCTGGTGGTGTACAAGTTAGGGTTCCAATAGCGATAACAGAGCAATTGCTAGTAAAATTCCTAATACTAGGATTACCTTACTTTGAGGTGAAAGACGTTGAGGGGGCATTACTTATGTTTTCACTAAAAGAGAAATTTCAGATCTTCCAGTGCATCATAATTGTATTCTGGAGCTAAGGGTGTTGGTTCTTGCTCTGGTGTTTCAGGGCCTTTCCATGACTTCACCCAGGTGCAATGTATCCAGCTGGCTATCTCTGGTACTTTAATGGCTGTGGGAATAGATATTGGAATGGTAAAGTGGCCCCTCCAGACTGGAGTCCGTTAGGAATTTGGGGTTTCAACCTTCCAAGCTTTAATGAGAACTAGTGAGCCTGGAAGATACAGAGGCTGGGATTTTTCCCCTTCCAATTTTGGGCTTGTTTGTAACCCATATTCCCAGAGAGCCTGTTGGAAGCCTGCTAAAGAAGAAACATACTGGGTGATTTTGGCAGTTTCTTTATCTAGTAGATAAATCTGAACATAGAAATGGCCTATCATATAAAACTTCAAAGGGGCTTAATTGCTAGGGAGACTTAGGGACAACATGGATCTGAAGGAGGGTTAAAGGGAAGAGGTCTTCCCATGACTGCTGTTTCCTGACTGAGATTACTGAGGATGCATTGAGGGTTTGATTAATTCTATCTACTTTTCCTGAAGATTGCAGTTTTCAGGCAAAGTGAGGGTACCACTTTATGCCTAGGGCATTACTAACCTGTTGAGTTACTTGGGAAAAAAAGATGAATCACTGTCACTCTGCAATGATCTGGGGAGTCCAAAGCAGGGAATGAGTTCCTTTAGGAGGAAGTTAGCTATCTCCTGTGTCTTTTTAGTCCTTGTGGGGCAGGAGTCTTCCCATCCTGTGAAGGTACCTAAACAGACCAAGATGTACTTATACCTGTGGCATGTGGGAAGCTGAGTGAAGTCCATCTACCAGTCCTCCGCAGGGTATGTACCTCTCCTTTGGATTTGACTTACTGATGGAGGGAATTATTTATGGTGCACAAGGTGCAGGCTTGACAAACCTATTGAATAGTTTTGTTTCGTCCCTTCCCACTGAACACCCATTTACAAATTTGCCCTAGACTGTCCTTTTCAAGGTGGCATGAGTCATGTAAACACTTGATGACTTTCCACTGGAAGGCATTAGGTAGATGGAGAAGTTCTCCCAACATGTACCATCCATTGGTTTCTTTTTTTATACCTACGCTGGGTGGCCCAATCTATTTCTTCCTTAGTGTATTGGAGAAGTGGCAGTTTACTGGGAAGAGAGGTGGGTGAGGCCCCCACAGAGGTATCTTTTGAGATGGTTGCCTCTTTAGCTTTGGTCAGCTAAACCTATTTCCCCATGCAGTTTCATCAGAACCCCTCTGGTATTTTTTACAGTGCACTATTGCCACTTCCTGAGGCAAATGAACAGCCTCTAGTAGCTCTAAGGTTTGGGGTCTGTACTTAATGGGAGTATTCCAAGCTGTTAGGTACTCCCTTTGCTTCCGGATAGCCATATGGGTGTGAAGCACCAGGAAGGGATATCTGGAATCTGTATTCATGGTTATTCTTTTTCTTTCCTCAAGTTTTAGGGCTCTGATCAATATGATGAGTCTGTTGGTTGCACTGTGGTCCCCAGTGATAGAGCTACAGCCTCTGTAACTTGGTGAAGGGACACTAGAGCATACCCTGCATTTCTAGCTCCATTCTTGACAAAGCCACCCCCATGAGAAAACCATAATTCATCTAGATAACCTAGGGGCTGATCTTTTAATTCTTTCAGGCTGACCTAAATTTGGTTAAGTTTCTCACAACATGAATGCGTTCAGTTTTCCTCTCCTAGTAGTGGCAATAAGGAGGCTGGGTTAAGAGTGGAACATCACTCAACTGTTACCTGTGGGTTTTCTGACAAGACTTGGTATTTTAGCAGTCTGTTGTCAGTGATCCATTGGGGGCTTTTTATATCCAATAAGGGGCCTATTTGGAGGGATATCAGGAGCCCGACTGACTGTCCCATGGTGATTTTGAGGGCCTCCTTGAGTAAAAGGGCTGCTGCAACCACTACCTTTAGGCAGTGTGGCCACCCTTGCACTACTGGGTCTAGGTTCTTTAAAAAGTAACCTATAGGACATTCGATGGCCTGATGGTTTGAGTTAGAACTTCCAGGGCTACACCTTACAAAAAGCTGAAATGGTTTGGTTAGTATGGGTAGCCCAAGGGCTGGGGCTTGTGAGAAGGCAGTTTTTAGTTCCCTAAGGGCTTGCTTCTGATCCTTTTCCCTGAGAAGTGGGTCCCTATCAGTCCCTCATTTTAGAACCTGATATAAAGACAATAATTCTACCATATACCATTACTGAAAGTCTGCAATATCTTGTGATCTCCAGAAAAGCCCAAAGTTGCTTTTGGGTAGCTGGGGTAGGTATTCTAAGGATGGCATGTATCCATTCTGGATAAAGCTTATGTTCTCTGGGGGGCAGGATTATCCCCAGGTATTGGACCTCTTGTCTTAATAGCTATGTCTTGGCCTTGGATATCTTGTACTCTCTGCCTGTGAGAAAATTTAGTGTCTGGACTAGATGCTAGATTCATAACTCTTGTAGGGAAGCAGATTAACAGGTCATCCATCATATACGTACAGTAGGAGACACCCTCAACCTTCAAGAGTTAGGTCCTAGCCAAGCCTTGCCCAAACAAATGGGAACCATCTCTGGAACCTTGTGGAAGCACTATCCAGGTGAGCTGTAGTCTCTTTTCTTTTTCATTCCCCCATTCAAGTGTAAATAGAAACTGGGAGGATAAGTCTAGGGAGACACAAAAGAAAGCATCTTTGATCTCTAAGACTGAGAGCAACTGAGAATCTGGAGGTACTTCTCCTAGAAATACATATGGTCGGGGACCACTGGGTGTAATGGGTCTACTGCCTCATTTATGATTTGGGTATTATATTTATTTATAGGGTAGTCCAGGATCTACCTATCTTACCTATTTAAAAGAGCATTTACCAGGTGGGGAGAGATAGCATGGGAAGAAAAGCCAGATATAGGTGAAGGGGAGGAAAGCAGCGAATCACACTGCCACGTGTGTACCTATGCAACAATCTTGCATGTTCTTCACATGTACCCCAAAACATAAAATACAATAAAAATTAAAAAAAAAAAAAAGAGCATTTACCTATTTAAAAGTCCATTGCTCCATTGCTCTTTTAAATAGGTAAGATATGGGTGTTACATGGTGAGTTACAGGATATTAATAATCCATGTTTTAGACATTTTTCAGTTAGGGGACGAAGTCCCTCTTTGCCCTCTGGCCAAAGAGGAAGCTGCCTTCTACAAGGATAGCTAGAAGGATCTGTAAGCTGAGTTACTATAGGTATTGTCATTATGACCTTACCTGGTACTCTTGAGGCCCAGACCTCTGGATTAATGGAAAAGTCTGTGGGAAGTTCATCCTTTTGTGTGATTTCCTTGAGGCATAAGATTACATTTGGAAAAAGGGGTGTTGGCCCTGGAGGAAAGGTAAACTGAGCCCCTAGTCTCAATAAAACATCTCTACCCAAAAGCAGTGTAGGACATTCTGCTATCATTAAAAATGAATGATAAAAGACAGTTTCCCCTGACAGGCAGCAAAGAGGAGGAGTGAACCTCTGGGTTATGGGCACCCAATTTACCCCCATCACCTTGGAGGATAATTGTCCATGAAGAGATAAGCACCAAACAGGCCATTTTCCAAAGAAAACTTACAGTCCTACCTGCCACATCCAAAGCAGCCCTTCAGCTTAAGGCCATCAGGAATTGGGATTCTGTCCTAGGGGCCCTTCAGCCCTCAGGGCAGTCCCATTTCCAGTGGCTGAGTTTGTGACAGAAGGGGCAAGCCATGTAGGGATTTTTCCTATCTGTCCCACTGCGGCAGTTTGCCTTTCAGTGTCTTGGCTTTTTACACTGATGGCAGTTACCTGGGAGGGTATTCTGAGGGCAACCTGGAGGGAGATGGTAGATTTTTAGAGCAGCCAATAGTCGGATCTGCTGCTTTTCCTTTTACTTCTCCTTTTCCTGAGCGCTTTCCTCTTCCTCCTAGTCCTGGCTCTAAAGAACGAAGGAAGCTATTTTGAGGGTGTCAGGCATCGGGGTGTTGGGATCCAGTGCTAGCTTTTGGAGTTTCCTCCAAATATGTAGGGCTGCCTGAATTAAAATATGGTTCTTTAGGACCAGTTGCCCTTCTGGTGTCTCTGGGTCTAGGTTAGTGTGTTTCACCAGGGCCTCTTGTAGCCTCTCTAGGAAACTGGTGGGGTTTCTAAGAGGTCCTTGATCTATTAAGACAAATTTTATTATAGTTTACAGGCTTGGATCTACTAGCTTCTATTCCTTTTACCAGACATAGGAACATGCAATTTCTTGTCCATATACCCCCCTGGGTATTTTAATCCCAATTGGGGTTGACCCAAGGAACTGTGGTGGCCCATACAGAGTAGCCACCAAGATCAGTCATGTGCATTGCATTTGCAAATTGTTGGGCCACCTCCACAATGGAGTTGTCTTCTCCCTTAGACAGGGTTTGTCCTAGTATGAATGAGAGATCCCTCCAGGTGAGTTCAAATGTTAAGCCCAGTTTATGGAACCCTTTGATACATTTGTCAGGATCCATCATAAACATCCCTAGTTCTGTTTTAATTTGATTCAGGTCTTGCATATTAAATGGCATCTGAACTCTAGTAGGTCAACTAACTTCTTGAAGGGAGCATAACTTAAGGGGGTGGTATCCAGAGGATAGCCCTGGGTAGGGAAGGGAAGGTTCCAGGGCCCAGATACTTGGATATAATGGGGCCAAAGGGTAGGGTTTGAGCCAAGCTCCACTCTTGGTTCCTCCAGGGCTTGAGTCCTGGGTAAACCACTGTGGGGTCTTCTGAACCAACCAGATGGGGCAGCTTGATTATGGCTGCTATCATTATTGGATCAATTTTACAAGCCTAACAAAGTTCTGGGTTGTTTCTTGGGGCCATAAAGGCCTGTACATAGGGGATTGTCTCTTTTCTCTGCTAGTAGCAAAACAAGTCTGGTTGATAGAACATATTAAAATTTATGCTTCCACTTTCTGCAAGATTCCTGGTCCTGGAGCTTGTATTAAAACCTGGCTGTGATACAGAAAAATGTTAGCCTTTTCCTTTTCAGGGTTTGGGGGTCAAACTCTTCCTGGTTCTTGAGGATGCATCCGAAGAGTTTATACTGTAGTATGGAGATGTGACTACGCATCTGTGAAGATAGAATGAAGGAGAAGAAAAAGGAAAAAGAAGGCATCCCGTTTTACTTCCCTATTATCCTTTCCTGAACAGGGCATCCCCCATTCATCCATAGGTTTCCAGAATGAACCTGTCTTACTGGGTACCCTAACCTCTGTCCTATCTCATGACAATTACCCACTTGAAAACAGAGGAAATACCCAAGTGAACAGGGGCCCCCCATTTATCCTTGGGAGTTTTGGAATGAACCAGTCTTGCTGGGATACCCCTAAGCTTGCCTTCATCTCTATTCTAATGGTAATTTGTTCTGTGCCCATAGCCTGGGGCCAGCCTTTATCTCTCTCTCCGCCCCATGGGTACTTTGTCTCTTGCATCTGCAGCCTTGGGGTGGCCTATATCTTTATCTCCGTGATCTTACAGTGACTCTCACTCAGAGCATTCTAGCAAGAAAATGATTATCTCTTTTTTTTATAATCCATTTCCCATGCTCTTTAAGTAGATGAGAAACTTGTTTTTCTGCCAACTGCTGCAATGGACTGGACTTCCCTCCCTTTAAATATGAGTTTGAGAGTCCTTATGCACATTGAGGAGGGTATGGAAGTGATTAGAGGAATGGAGAACATTTTGTATTTGGAAATCCCTGTCCTCCTGGGGTAACATCCGGAAAAAATGCTTGAGTAGACAGGGCAATCCCTCTGCTACAGGACAAAGTGGGATGAAGTGAGAGGAATACTGATGGAAAGCCTTCATATGCTCACAAAAACAGTAGCCCTGGGATTCAAAATGGCAATGTTTATTTGCCCTTTTGACATAAAGAGAAACCTTTGGAGAACTTGGGGCTTGGGATAAGAGCTCACAAATGGCAAAGGAAGAATTTTCCCTCTTCCCAAAGGAGTGCTAACTCAAAAAAAAGCAAGTAGGTGAGATCCTTAAAGAACCACAGAGTGATGTCCTATGCAGGCATACAAACTGCTTCAAAAGCCACCAAAAACTTGACCCTGGAGCATAACAGGGATGAAAAGTGTATGGTAAGTCATAACGACCTGGCAGAACCAGGGTTCTGATTAGTGTCTGTCCCAGCAATGACCCAACACACATTGGCAAGGGATCCTGCTTCTCTCCTACCATACAAATGTAACAAGAGCCAGAGGTGCACAAATAACAGGAGTGTGTGTTTAAGGTAGAGAAGGAAGTTGCATGACATACAAAGTGAAAGAAGAGAAAAGGCAGATTTGCCCCTGAGGCAGACAGTGTGGCGGGCCCACAAGGCCATTTCAGAATACACACAGAAAACGGGACAATAGGTGGTGTGGCTTCTGGGGAAAGAGCCAACTCTATTTGAAAAAACAGAGCATATTGCAGACATTGCACAATCTTAGGCTTTAGTCCTACCACCTTCATAAGCCTCCTGTCCAGGAGGGCCATTAGTGTTTGAGGTCTACATGGTGTGGACTCCAAGGCCCTTCCCACCTCCGTGAGCCACCTGTCAGGGTGGGCTGAGAGATCAGCCAGGGGGCACAGAGCCACTGTGGCTGAAGGTAATGATTCTGGGGACTGGTTAGTAAGTAGGAGAGTAAAAGTAGGAGAAGAAAACTGTGTGCAGGTCTCCTTCTTCTCCAGCCAAAGAAGGAGAGGCATAGAGATTTCTTATCACTGGGGAACATATCCAAGTCATGTGGCATCAAAGTATGTTAGCACCAATGAATCTGTACAGGTCTGCAACAACTTGATTCTTCCCTCTTCAAAAGAAAGAATTTGTCTGAGAGGCAGAAGCTAGAGTGAGAGGATGAGGCAAGCTTTCGAGCAGAAGCCAGACTTTATTAAAAAGACTTAGAGCAGGAATGAAAGAAAGTAAAGCAACTTGGAAGATGGCCAAGTGGGCAACCTGAGAAATCCAAATGCCTGTTTGACCTTGACTTGGGGATTTATATGTTGGCGTGCTTCTGGAGTTCTGTATCTCTTCTTTCTTGACTTTTCCTTGGGGTGGGTTGTCCACAGGCACAGTGGGCTGCCAGGACTTGTGAGTGGCCACATGCACAGTGTATTTACTGAAGTTGTGTGCATGCTCACTTGTGGCATTTTCCCCTTACTAGTCAAGTGTTCCTAGAGGAAGGTCAGATACCAGTTAAACTCTGCCATTTTGCCTCTTAGTGTATGCTTGAGCCTGCTTGCCCAACTCCTTATCGGGAAGCTGCTGGCCACCAGCTTCAAGGGTTTTCTATGTATTGGGAGACTGCCTTTCCTCTGGCACTCGCTGCAAACAATCATTATTTTAGAAACACTGCTTAACAACTATCTGACCATCACCTAATGGTTGCCTGACATTACTGGTGGGGAGTGGGCTCTTCCTCTGACGTTCATGTCTGCCTAACTACCCTCTCTAACACTCCCACCTGAGCCTCTTGAGTAGTTGGGACTGCAGGCTTGTGCCATCATGCCTGGCTAATTGTTATTATTATTGTTTTTATTTTTAGTAGAGATGAGGTTTCCCTATGTTGTCCAGGCTGGTCTCAAACTCCTGAGCTCAAGCGATCTGCCCTCTTCAGCCTCGCAAAATGCTGGGATTACAGGTGTAGGCCACTGCATCTGGCCATAAGTCTTTAAGAGAGGCAAATTTTGATACATTGTGTCTTTTGGAAGGCTCTACTTGATAATCAAAATCTGTATTCCATTATTCTTAGGAATTCAGAATTTCTTCTTTTCCTATCCACTTCAAAAATGAACAGTTTTGTCTAGATTAAAACTTCCTTACAATGACCTCTGTAATTCAACATTATCTTTGAACTTCAAATTAACAACCTAATGATGCACCTCAAGGAACTAGAAAAGAAAGAACAAAACAAAACAAAACCAAATTTAGTAGAAAGAAAGAAAGAATAAAGATCAGAGAAGAAGTAAATAAAGCTGAGACTAAAAAATACAAAATATCAATAAAAAAGTTTTTTTGAAAAAATAAATATATTAGCAAACTTTTAGCTAAACTAGGAACAAAAGAGAAAAGACCCAAGTAAATAAAATCAGGAACAAAAAGGGAGAGTTAACAAATGAGACCACAGAAATACAAAGAATCATTAGAAACAATTATGGACAACTATAAACCAATACATTGGGAAACCTAAAATAAATAGATAAATTCCTGAACACGTACAATGTATTAAGATTGAATCATAAAGAAACAAATAACTTGAACCAACAAGTAATGAGATGAAAGCAATAATTGAAAAGTCTCCCATCAAAGAAAAGCCTAGGACTTGTTTCAGCGCTGAGTTCTGCCAAACTTTTAAAGAAAAACAAATATGAATTCTACTGAAACTCATCAATAAATATGGGAGAGGAGGTCACATTTCCAAACTCCTTCTACAAGGCCAGCATTACCCTGGTATCAAAACTGGACAAAGACACGAGAAAAAAAGAAAGTGTTAGGCCAATATTTCTGATGAACATAGTTGTAAAAATCCTCAACAAAATGTTAGCAAACTAAATTCAACAACACATTAAAAAGATCATTTAGCATGATCAAATGGTATTTATCCAAGGGATGCAAGCAGGATTCAACATACACAAATCAATCAATGTGATGATCATGTGAACAGAACCAAAAACAGAAATCATATGATCATTTCAATAAATGCTGAAGAAGCATTCAATAAAATTCAACATTTCTTTACGATGAAAATGCTCAACAAAACTGAGTACAGAATAAACATACCTTGGGCCGGGCGCGGTGGCTCACGTCTGTAATCCCAGCACTTTGGGAGGCTGAAGTGGGTGGATCACGAGGTCAAGAGATCGAGACCATCCTGGCCAACATGGCAAAACCTCGTCTCTACTAAAAATACAAAAATTAGCTGGGCGTGGTGGCTTGCGCCTGTAGTACCAGCTACTCGGGAGGCTGAGGCAGGAGAATTGCTTGAACCTGGGAGGCAGAGATTGCAGTGAGCCGAGATCGTGCCACTGCACTCCAGCCTGGCAGCCTGGCGACGGAGCGACACTCTGTCTCAAAAAAAAAAGAATAAACATACCTCAAACCAATAAGGGCCAAATATGGCAAACCCACAGCTAACATCATACTGAATGGGAAAAAATGGAAAGTTTTTCCTCTAGCATCTGGAAATATAGCATCATTATATTTATTCAACATAATACTGGAAGTCTTAGCCAGAGCAATCAATAAAGAGCAGCCAAATTAGAAAGGAAGAAGTCAAATAATCTTTGTTCAAGGACAATATGATCTTATATTTAGAAAATCTTAAAGACTCCAAAAAACTCTTAGAACTGATCAACAAATTCAGTAAAGTTGCAGGCTACAAAATCAACATGGAAACATCGGTAGCATTTATATATGCCAACAACAAAAAGTGTGTAAAAGAAATCGAGAAAATAATCCCATTTATAATAGCTACAAAATATAAGGTATGTAGAAGTGCATTTAACCAAACAAGTAAAGAATCGCTACAAGAAAAACTATAAAACTCTGATTTAAAAAAATGAGAAATAACACAAAAAAAGAAAAAATATTTTATGCTCATGGATTGAAAGAATTAATATTTTTAAAACATCAAAATTATTCAAAGCAATCTACAGATTCAATGCAATCTCTATCAAAATACCAATGATATTCTTCATAGAAATAGGGAAAACAATCCTACAATCCTTTATAGAACAATCCTATATGGAACCATAAAAGACCCCAGATAGCCAAAGCAATCTTGAGTAAAATGAATACAGCTGAAGGCACCACACTTTACCTGACTTCAAAATATACTACAAAGCTACGGTAATACAGTAACCAAAATAGCATGGTACTGGCATAAAAACAGACGTATAGACCAATGGCACAGAATAGAGAACCCAGAAATAAATCCAAGTATTTACAGCTAATTCATATTTAACAATGGCACCAAGAGCATACATTGGGGAAATCACAATATCACATGTATGGTGAAAACATGTACATCCATTTTGTATCAATAAAAATAAATAAAATAAATTGTATTTGGTATGGTCCACTTGTTTTTCTAGAAAACACATGTTCTGAGTCCATAGTTTTTATAAATAAAATTAGCTAGAGTCTCAGATAGAGGAATCCCAGACTCCTTGAATTCAGATGAACCCATGCTTCCCTGTCTTTCCAAAACTTTACTTACCTGAGGCCTCCTACTGGACAAGTCCAGTTGCTGTTGAGTCCAGTCTGACTCAGGACCCAGTTTAGATCAAAACATGCTCAAATAAAGTCAAGAGCTTGTATTTCCATTTTTAGAGTTCAAATCTGAGAGGGACTTACTGTGGTTACCTCCAGACGCAGTGAGAAAGCATCAAATGCAGTAGGCCTGGGTACCTAAGCCTGGTGACATCTGTTCTCAAGGGTTGCCTGGGGTCTCTTTCTGTTACTTCTTCCAACACCAGAACTATTAAAAGGTAAACTTTGGTATACCAAAATTTTAAAGAGGTTATTTAAACAGACAACAATTTATAAATTAAATAGCTCCAAACTGGAAGTGGTTTGGAGCTCTGCTGGAGATGGTTGAAGGCAAAGTTTTTTTATTTTTTTTAATTTTTAATTTTTTAAATTTTCAGACAAGAGTCTCGCACTGTCGCCCAGGCTGGAGTGCAACGACGCGATCTCAGCTCACTGCAACCTCCACGTCCCGGGTTCACGCGATTCTCCTGCTTCAGCTTCTGAGCGGCTGGGATTGCAGGTGCACACTACCACACACGGCTAATTTTTTGTATTTGTAGTTGAGACAGGGTTTCACTATGTTGGCGACTGGTCTCGAATTCCTGACCTTGTGATCTGCCTGCCTTGCTTGGCCTCCCAAAGTGCTGGGATTACAGGTGTGAGCCACGTGCCCGTCCCCAAGGGAAAGTTTTTATAAGGTGAAGGCAGAAGCAGATCAAAAGAATTATTTGATTGCTTAAGCAATTGCCTTATTCATACTATCCTCATGGGAAGTTCAAGACAATATAACTCACACCCAGCTGGCTGCCTGATTAACTGAGCTTATATTTTTTGTTTTTTAAAATTAGCTGCTTACAGAAAATAAATCTGAACTAGGTTTTAGTGTTCTCTTTCAATATTAAGTTGGCTATTCTGGGTCTTTTGCCTCTCCATATAAACGTTAGAATCAGTTTGCCAACATTACAAAATAACTCACTGGGATTTTGATTGGGATTGCATTGAATCTACAAATCAAGTTGGGAAAAACTGATATCTTGATCATATGAAAGCTTTCTTTCCATAAACATGGACTATTTCCCCCATTTAATCAGTCCCCTTTTGAGATCCTTCATCAGTTATGTAGCTCTCCTCACATAGATTTATATATGTTTTGTTCAACTTATACTTAAATATTTTTATTATTCATGGGTGCTAATGTAAATGATGATGTACTTTAAATTTAAAATTCCACTTTTTAATTGCTGGTATATAGGGAAGTAATCAATTTTTGCATATTAACCTTTATCCTGCAACCTTGCTGTATCACTTATTAGTTCCAAGAATTTTATTTTTTGTTTATCCTTTTGGATGTTCTACATAGGTGATCATGTCATTTGCAAACAGTTTTATTTTTTCCTTTCCAATCTGTACGCCTTTTGTTTTCTTATTTTACTGCATTAGCTAGGACTTCCAGTTGGATGCTGAAAAACAGTTGTGAGAAGGCACATCCTTGACTTTTTCCTGAGACACCTTCATTTTTCATTCTGTTTTAACCTGAATATTGTCTTCCACTCTTAGTTTCATTTATTATATTAAATAAATAAATAAATATAAATTTATTCATTTATTCTACAGGACAATTTCTTAACTGTAAATATATATTAATATATATGTCTGTACACACACACAAACATACAGCTCTAGTTTAGGGTGAAATTACACTGGATGATTTTTGCTCACCACTTACCTAGGACAACTTTTGGGCCTCTCTCCCAGAATAATTTCAAATAATAACATATCTAGAACCAAATACGGTACAAAAATAATCAAGATAATGTTGCTCCTTGTCAGTTTTCAGCTAAGAGCTTTTTAAGACCAAATGTAATCTGTGCTAACATTAATGATAACTAGAATCATTTCTTATAACATTTCAGATTATGACTTATCATGAAAGATACCATTTATCAATTTAGTTTGCTCTAAGTCTGAATACAACCCAGCCATCACCACTATGCTGTATAACAATTACCACAAATTTCGTAGTTTAAAACAACAACTCATATTTATTATCTCACAGTTTCTATGGATCAGAAGTCTTGGCTCAGCTTTGCTGGGTCTTCCGCTCATGCTCTTAGACTGCGATGAAGATGTCAGCTGGGCTGTGTTTCCAACCCAGTGAAACTGCTGGGTCAAAGAGAACATGCATTAAAATTTTGATAGGTGCTGTCAATTATCCTCTAAAAATTACTCATTTATACTCCCATTAACTCTCCAAGAATGAATATTATCGACTTCGTAAATGTGTTGAGTTTTTACATTCAGATAAAGTGTTTCCCTCCTTTTGGTGCATACCAGTTTTTAGTTTTAGTCATTATTCCTATACCATGGTAGCTTAAATAGAGCAAGGTTTTGGCTTTCTAGAAGGAAGACATACTATCTCACGGAACATTCTAAGGAAGTTCATTCTTTATCTAACTTTTCCTTTTCTGACTTCCTGCCTCTGTGAGATTTGCTAGGGGATCTTGGTATAAACAGGGCACTGGAGGAATTTGGCATAATGTGACTAATTATTTGTAAAGGCAAAAAAAAATTGACCAAATAATTAAGTTCAAAGTCAGAGAGAGTGAGAGAGAAAGAGAAGGTGGAAGAGGAATACAGAGATTGAAGTGGAAATATATGAGATACAAATTTCCCTTGGTAATTTTGTTCAGAATTGATCACAGAGAGATTGAATTGTAGTATCTGTCTACTTGCTACCTTCTGGGAAAGTGAAAGTTCTAAAAAGAGGCAAATTTTTAAAAGCAGTGCAAACTGAATGAGTAATAAGTATCAACATCAGTTTCCGGAAGACATCATTATGTTTGAAAGCACAATAAACTACATTTAAGATCTCAAATGTGTCATAATTGAGAGTGGCAACAGATTTGGTTTGGAGAAAACCTGTCATAAAATGGACTCAGCGGAATTTTATACCGTAATTTTAACAAACAGAGATGGATTCCTGATGAGGCTCATGAATTTGAAGCTTTAGACCCCTCATGCTCAAGCTTCTGCTATACATTATATACATATTCTTACAGAGAACACAAGATCTCTGGATCAAGAACAGGCTATTTTTGCTCACTGAACATTGTAGTGCTGGGTTCCCTCCCCCAGATCCTCATAAGATGATGCAATGAGAGCCAGATGGTTACTTGTGTTTGCAAATGGTTGCATCACAGGAAAGGAACACTGAAATCATGAGATTCATAGCTTATATACAACTGATGAAATATCTTTATTCTGGAATATAAACAAATCACGAGTGGAGAAGAGACAGAAACGTTTTTAGTTTCAAGATCCTGAATGTAAGTAAATGGTTCCAGGGGAGATGGGTCTGTACATATTTCCAGAGTAATACACAGTCTCTAGCTTTCAAAACATGTTTACTATTTAATAATTCTTTAATCAAGTTTGACAATATTCTTTGCTCAGAAAGCCTGGATCATGCAGAAAGGTGAAAATATACATAGAGAATTATTTCCCAGTAACCCCTTTCAAGTGGGCTACTGGAAGGTAGGTGGATAATAGGTTTGCATAATCATACTTTTTTGTTGGTAAAATTTGGGAAAATAAAAACTTTATATTCTTTTCTTAAAGAAAGTCCTCCAAACTAAGTAAGTTTCAGGTCACATAAAACCTGAATTTGCCCATGCTCACAACTGTGCCTGCAACTGTTTATTGCCGAGGGGGAAAAAAACATGTTAAAAATGCATCATGCAGTGATCAAGGAAAATCTCTTTTCTTTGCTCTAATGGAATTTCATCTCTCCCTCCTGCTTCTCTTACAGTCTTCTCAGGTGGGCACTGTTTATTTATACTCCCACAGCTCTCTCTAGTCATAGACTAGTTTTTTCTTGATGCTCATTGCTATGTTCAGAATATATTCCCTCCTTTCTAAAATCCACCAGCCACTCCCGTTCTGTAATTAGTCTCATTTCTCTATGATTTTTGCTGTTGAGCTTAGTCTTATTATCTACAAATCTACTCTAGTCTAATTCCTTAACCCATTTCCTGTTTGCCTCAAGAATACTCTAGATTTATAATTATACTCTAGTCTAACAGTAGATTTATAATTATACTCTCGGCAAACAGGAAATGGGTTAAGGAATTAGACTAGAGTAGATTTGTAGATAATGAGAATAACCTAATACATTTCTGTTACATTAGGATTAGAGACAAGTTCTATTTAGAAATAACTCCATGAACAGTTTTCATATTTTATTTTCACACTGAAAATCAGTCAAATTTGCTTCACTGTCAAAGAGTGTGTTTATGTAAAATTCAATGAGTTCTGGCAGCAAGCCACCATTTTTTTTTTTTTTTTTTTCTGAACAGGAAATGGGTTAATAAACATGTGGACAAACATTCTCTGGCTTCTCACTTCCTGTAAGCCCTCTTTTTTGATTAACTTGTACTCTTTGACCACCACCTCTTTATTACTCTACCTTGACCTCTAATCTATGATTCTACCACCTTTTCAGGGTATTTCACCCACTTTGTGTCATCACTCCTCTCCTTACCCAGCTAAAATGCTTATGGTCACACAGTCAATTACCAAATGATAGTTATCACTCCCTTGCATATACGCTCAAACCTCACACTGTTTTATTCATGGAAAACCAAAACCCTGGTTAAATCCAATTCTCTTGCTAGTCCAGGGATCTGAACCCAGGGATCCAAATGTTGTTTACAAGTATCTTCTCTTTCTTTTTCTCTTTCTTTCTTCCTTTTTTC
The DNA here is from genome assembly GCA_963573385.1 of Cacajao melanocephalus. Taxonomy (NCBI): domain Eukaryota; kingdom Metazoa; phylum Chordata; class Mammalia; order Primates; family Pitheciidae; genus Cacajao; species Cacajao melanocephalus. The sequence goes on along the minus strand of CAUYLG010015083.1, from coordinate 77,649 downwards.
TCTCTTTCTGTCTTCCCTCCCTTCCTCCCTCCCTCTTCTTTCTTTCTTTTTCTTTCTTTCTTTCTCACTTCCTTTTTTTTTTTTTTTTTTTTTTTGAGATAGAGTCTTGCTCTGTTGTCCAGGCTGGAGTGCAGTGGCACAATCTCAGCTCACTGCAACCTCTGCCACCCAAGTAGCTGGGACTACAGGTGCGTGCCACCACGCCCAGCTAATTTTTTATATTTTTAGTAGAGATGGGGTTTCACCATGTTAGCCAGGATGGTCTTGATATCCTGACCTCATGATCTCCCCACCTCGGCCTCCCAAAGTGCTGGGATCACCACACCCAGCCTACAAATATCTTCTCTTAACCTCACTTCACCTGCAAATTATCATCTGTTTCTTTGCTTCTTTTACAGAAAAAAAAAAAAAACACACAAGAGCCTTAAAGCAGAAGTCTAAATTTTTATGAATGAAGTTTAATGATTTTTCAGAGTATCTTCAAAATAATCTGATAAGGTAGGGACAGAGGGAGTGGGGAAATAAATGAACAACATTGGCTATCAGTTAAAAACGAATGTGGGTGATGGGTTTCATTTTTTGTTAATTCTTATTTTTATATGCTTAAAATCTTCCATGATAAACATTTCAAGTGTCTATGATTGCTGTCTCCAGTTTCTCTCCTCACTTTCAGCTACAAACCCATTCTGATCAAGCTTTTACTTTCAATACTCTGCTGGAACTATTGTTCATCATAGTCACAATGATCTTTATATTGCTAAATTCAACTTACTTTTTCCTATCAACAGTGTTTGAAAGACCATCAAACTATGCTTTCCTATGTCACACCTTGATGATCACTTCGTGTTTCCCTTTCTTCAAGTGGATTCTAGTACCAGCATCATTGTAGTCTGTCCTCATGCTGCTAATAAAGACATACCCAAGACTGAGTAATTTATAAAGGAAAGAGGTTAATTGACTCACAGTTCCACCTGGCTGAAGAGGCTTCACGGTCATGGCAGAAGGCAAGGTGGAGCAAAGCCACATCCTACCTGGCAGCAGGCAAAGAGGGCATGTTCAGGGGAACTCCCCTTTTATAAAACCATCAGATCTTATGAGATTTATTCACTATCAAGAGAACAGCATGAGAAAGACTCACCTCCGTGATTCAATTACCTGCCACCAGGTCCCCTCCACAACACATGGGATTATTGGAGCTAAAATTCAAAATGAGATTTGGGTGAGGACACAGCCAAACCATATCAATCACAATTTCTTTTTTAAAATTTCAATAGTTTTGGGGGGTACAGATAGCTTTTGGTTAAATGGGTAAGTTCTTTAATGCTAATTTCTGAAATTTTAGTGTGCCTGTCACCCAAGCAATGCACACTGTACCCAATATTCTCTTATCCCTTACCCCCTGCAAACCTCCCCCTTCAAGTCCCCATAGTCCATTAATCACTCTTATGCCTTTGCATCCTCATAGCTAAGCTCCCACTTATAAGTGAAAACACAATATTTGGTTTTTCATTCCCAACTTACTTCACTTAGAATAATGACCTCCAGCTCCATCTAAGTTGCTGCAAAAGATATCATTTTGTTCCTTTTTATGGCTGCATAGTATTCCATGGCATATATATGTATAATATTTTCATTACCAGCTCACTGGTTGATGGGCACTTAGGATGGTTCCATATTTTTGCAATTGCAAATTGTGCTTCTATAAACATGCATGTACTTGTGCCTTTTTTATATGACTTCTTTTCCTTTGGGTAGATACTCAGCAGCGGGATTACTGGATTGAATAGTATTTGTACTTTTAGTTCTTTAAGGAGTCTCCATACTATTTTCTAAAGTGGTGGTACTAATTTACATTCCCACTAGCAATGTAAAAATGTTCCCTTTGTACAACATCCATGCCAACATCTATTGTTTTCTGACTTTTTAATTATGGCCATTCTTGCAGGGGTAAGGTCGTATCTCTTTGTGGTTTAATTTGCATTTCCCTGATGATTAGTGACAAGAATCACAATTTCTTAGTCTTCCTTTTTCCTCACCAGTTGCTCCCTTCTAGTCTCCTTTGCTGATTTGTTCTCTTTTCCTTGACCTATTAACATTGCAGTACACAGGGCAGGCCTTGGTCTCTTCTCCGCACTGCATTCCTTAATCATCTCTTTCAATCTTGTGGAATCTTATGACAGAAAATGCCTCTGTTACGTGGACCATTCACAAATTTATATATTTAGCTTAGACCTCTCTCCAGAATTCAAGACTTTTATGTACAACTGCCTACTTGACATCTCCACTTAGATATTAAATAAGCTTCTAAAACTTAACAACTGGACTTCCTGTATTTTCCCTGAGTCCTGCTCCATCCAAAGCCTTCCTCATTCAGTTTATGGCAACATCTTTCCATATTATTCCCTCAAAACCTACATTCAATCCTTTAGTAAATCCTATAGCTCAACTTTCAAAGTATTTCTAGATTTTGACCTTTTTTCTTCACCTTGACTTCTATCATACTAGTCTGGGCCAACTCTATTTCTCATCAAAATAACAACAATATCCTCTGTATTCATTTGGGGTTGCCATAACAAAGTACCACAACTTGGGGGACTTTTAACAACAGATTTTTTTTTCTTTCACAGTTCTGGAGGATAAAGTCCAAAATAAAGGTATTAGCAGTGCCATGTTCTCTTTGAAGGATCCAGGAGCGACATAGGTTCTTCTTTTCTAGATCTGGTACATCTAGTGTCAGTCACATCAGGGACTTCTTGGCTTGTAGACGCAACATTTCAATTATGTGTCCACCTTCAGATGGCTTTTTTCTTTCCTTGTGTCTGTATCCAGATGTCTCATTCCCTGTTTTTTTTTTTTTGTTTTTTTTTTTTTTTTTTTGAAATGGAGTCTCACTGTCATCCAGGCTGGAGTACAGTGGCGTGATCTTGGCTCATGGCAAACTCCACCTCCTGGGTTCAAGTGATTCTCCTGCCTCAGTCTCTCAAGTACCTAGGATTACAGGTTCCCACCGCCATGCCCAGCTAATTTTTGTATTTTCAGTAGAGATGGGATTTCACCATGTTGGCCAGGCTGGTCTCGAACTCCTGACATCAAGTGATCCACCCACCTCAGCCTCCCAAAGTGCTGGGATTACAGGCGTGAGCCACTACACCCAGCTAAAATATCTCATTTGTTATAAGGAAACCAATCATTAGAGTAGGGTCCACCTCAACCCAGTATGACCTCATCTTAACTTGATTACATCTGCAAAGAACCTATTTCCAAATGAGGTCCCATTCACAGGTTCCAGATATACAAAAATTTTGGAGGGTAGCTATTCAACCCAGTACAAACTTTTAATTAGGTTCTCTGCTTTTCTTTTCTTTTTGAAACAGGATCTTGCTCTGTCGCTCAGGCTGGAGTGCTGTGGTGTGATCATAGTTCAACCTCAACCTCCTGGGCTCAAGTGATCCTGCCATCTCAATCTCTCAAATAGCTGGGACTACAGGCACATGTCATCACACTTGGCTAATTTTTGTATTTTTTGTAGAAACATAGAAGGTTTCCCTATGTTGCCCAGGCTGGTCTCAAACCCCTGGGCTCAAGTGATCCTCCTGTGTTGGCCTCCCAAAGTGTTGGGATTACAGGTGTGAGCTGCCATGCTGGGCCTGATGGTTTTCTGCTTTTTAAAAATTGTTATCTTACAGTATATTCTCAACACCATAGTCTGAGTGGTCTTTTAAAATGCAAGTCAGATTATATCGCTCCTCTTTATACTTATTTCAACTCAGAGTAAAATTCTAAAACTTATGTGGAGTTACTATACGGTCCAATAATTCCACTCATAGGTACTTACCCAAGAGAAATGAAAAATATACCCATGCAAAAACTTGTGCAAGAATGTTATAACAGAATTATTTGTAATAGCCAAAGAGAAGATACAATCCAGATGACAAATGAATAAACAAAATGTGATATAGCCATAAAATGAAATATTATTCAGCCCTGAAAAGGAACAAAGTACTGATACATCCTACATCATGGATGAACCTTGATAACACTATGTCAGATAGAAGAAGCCAGACACAGAAGGCCATATATTATATGACTCTTTTTATATAAAATGAGCAAAATAGGCAATTTCATAGAGACAGTAAGGAAATCTGTGGTTTCCAAAGGCTGGGGGATGGGGACTTGAGGAGTAGTTGCTAACAGATATAGTGATTTTGGAGAGTGACTATCCAAAATCCTCTGGAGTTGGATTTTGATGATGGTAGCACACCTTTGTGAATATATTGTAAATTATTGGATTGTATACTTTATAAATATGAACTTTATGATATGTGAATTATATCACTGCTTTTAAAAAACAAACAAACAAGGACTCCCCTCAAAACATCTCCAAACCTTTCATGATTATACATGTCTCTTTTACTTTATTTCCTGCCCTCTTTTACTGGATCATTTGCTTCCATCACACTAGCCTCCTTGCCAGTGTTTAGGTATGCAAGTGCTTTCCCAACTTAGGGATGTAGAATTGTCTTCTCTAACAGGAATCTTCTTTTTCAAAGACAAATCCTCTCATCGTCATATGTCATCTGATGCCGACCACCCCATTTAATGTTGCTTGCTTCCCTGATGATCACCCTCTTACCTACACTAGTTTTATTTTTCTCATCTTCACTTTCAAATATACTATATGATTTACTTATTTTTTTTTCTCCCTCATGCTAAGACACAAACTCTTTAATGGTATATGTCTTTGTGTGTTTTGGTAATTTACGTATCTTATGTACTTAGAACAATGCCTGGCCCATAGTAAACATTTTACACATATTTTAATAAACAAATTATGGATTTCCTTTCAAATAATATCTTCTCATAGAGATATTATACAATGGTGATTGCTACATAGCAAATGAATAAAGGAAATAAAAAAATACCATCTTTGAATACTTAAAAGTTGACATTTTGTCACTTTTCTGACCCAGGCAAGAAGGGTTAGAGTTCCTTGGTGCAATTTAATGCTGTAAAAGATATCACTCCCATGTAAAGTTTAAACAGCATAGAGAGTATGGAATCAGAGACAGACCATATGGATTTAAATTCTGGTTATGTCACTGTTACTGTGTGGCTTGGGCAGGTTACATAACATCTTGAGCTTTAGTTTTCTCGTCTATTAAATGGGGAAATTAGTAGTATTTACCTCAAACAATGTATTGTGAGAATAAAAATTGTTAACACCTGTTAAATAAATACCATACTATCTGGCATATGGAAAGTGTTAAATGAATGTTAGCTATTTTTATGCTTAGCACAGTTATTTTTATACTTACCATTAATCTTTCTCTCCCTTGTCAGGGTGATGGTAGAGTTAATCATTTATTTACAAATACTGAATCAGCCATTTATATTGCTGATGCTAAGGAATAAGAGAAATGTCCAATGTTGAGAGGGAGTGCAACAGAATGTATATAATCCATAGAACAACTAAATTTGTGTCATGCCGGGGTACTCTATAATGGTTTTCTATTTAGTATAGAGCTTGGGCATTCTCAAATTTAATCTTCGTGAACCAATCTATTCAAAACCAACTATAAACATGCTTGATACGCAGTAATGTGTTATATTTCCAAGGCATACATTTACCTTGTGTTGTCGTGAATTTGTTGTATAGGAGGCATACTAAGCTAATAAATAAGCCAAAATGCCCATTCAGTGTAGAATCTATGTGGCCTTGTCTTCATAAAACTCTCATGAAGTAATAGTAAAAGTAATATTTAAAAGTAATTCATTTCTTTGTTCCTTCTCTACTCCCTCTGCTTAATTTGACTAATCTTAATTTTTTAAAAAAGTAATTCCTATATGAAAAACTGCCAGTGGTGGTGGTAAAAGTAGAGAAATAGTTAAATGAAATTCTAAAACTTATAAATACAAAATGGTAAAACCATCTCAGAAGGCAGAGCTCTAAAATGATAAAACTCTATTCTTTTTAAAAGACAAATTCAAATATTTGAAATATACTTTTAAGTTAGAAAATTTAATAATATTCAACTTTAGAAAAAAGCAATAAACTAAAAGAGAATAAAATAGGACTTCTGCTTTCAGGAAGATGAAGTAAGATGTACTTTTCCCTAGTCCTCTTGTTAAGAACAACTAAAGACCTTGGATGTTACACACAAAACAAACATAAGAAGATTTTGAAATGTGGAAAGAAGAAAGCAGCTCAACACAGAAACCCAGGACCCAAGGAAAAACACAGTGATGCATTCCCTAAGTATTCTTTTTGATTCCTATATCCCAGGCCTGGAGATGAAAACCCAGAAAGCTGGAAATACCAACAGGCACAGATTTAAAAAAAAAAAAGCCTCCCAGAAAAGCTTGCTTTCTCTAGTCAAAGGACCAACTAAGGGGCAGTCTAATAAGACAAAATTTTTAGATAATACTTGCTCTAATCCAGCCAAACAACATAGAAAAATAATGTCAATTCAGCTCACTGGGTTTTTCAACTCAAGGTCTGGGATACAGGAGTCAAAAGAAAATGAAAAAATGTCATTCCCACTCTCATCTTCACTAGCAGAGGCTTAGTGGGGAGTCTACATTTTCACTTTTGCTAGGCTGTAATCAGACTGCATAGGTAGACAGCACAATCATCCCACCTGCTATTAATAAGCCTCCCTCCTTTTTGGTGTTGATGAACACAGAACTTCCAGTGCCAACTAGTAGTTATAAAGTGCTCCCATCCTCAGCTGTCATCAAAGTCCGAGTGGGGGAACTTGTTATTTCTATCTCTCTCTGTACTTCTACCTCCACCTGTACTTGTACTTCCCAACCCTTACTCTGCTAGAGCAATGTCAAGAAAGCTAGCTAAAATAGAAGGGTTAAGTAAGATTCAGAGTCTCATTATATAAGACAAAAATGTCCAGGTTTTAATTAAAAGTCACTTATTCAAAGACCAGAATCTCAAACTGAATAAAAAAGACAACAAACAGATGCCAAACCAAGATGTTAGAGAATTAGAAATAGTTGATGAAGATTTTAAAACAGCCATGATAAAAATGACTCAATGGGTTATGACAAATGGATTTGAAAAAAAATAGAAAAAAAAGAAAGCCTCAGTAAAAAATTAGAAAATCTAAGCAGAGAAATAAAAGATATAAAGAAGAACCATATGAAAATCTTAGAATTGAAAACACAATAATCAAAATTAAAAGTTCAGTGGATGGGCTCACTAACAGAATGGAGGAGACTGAGGAAATAATAAGTCAGCTGGAATACAGAACAGTAGGAAGTGCCCAATTTGAATAACATAGTGGAAAAAAAAAAAGAAAGAAAGAACAGAACTTCAGGGACCTGTGAACATATAACAAAAGCTCAAACATTCCTGTCATCAAAGTTCCTGAGGAGAGGAGACATAGGGCAGGACTGAAAAACTACTTGAAATAATAGCCCGAAATTTCCTAAATTTGACAAAAGATATGAATTTACAGATTCAAGAAGCTGATCCAATCCCAAATAGAATAAACCCCCCCAAAATCCATGCCAAGACACATTATAACTAAACATCTGGAAACTAAAGACAAAGAAGAAAAATCTCAAAAACTGCTATTGAAAAATGATGCCTTACCTATAGGAGGAAATATTAGAATGACCAAACATTTCTCATCAAAAATCATGGCAGGGCTCTTGGAGCCTCTGCGTGCGGGAAGATGGAGGATCAGGTTACCAAGTCCGTGCTGTTTGTGTGTCTGGGTAACATTCGTCGATAACCCATTGCAGAAGCAGTTTTCAGGAAACTTGTAACTGATCAAAACATCTCAGAGAATTGGGAGGGTAGACAGCGCAGCAACTTCTGGGTATGAGATAGGGAACCCCCCTGGTGAGGGCAGAGCTGCATGAAGAGGTAAGGCATTCCCATGAGCCACGTTGCCCGGCAGATTACCAAAGAAGATTTTGCCACGTTTGATTACATACTATGTATGGATGAAAGCAATCTGAGAGATTTGAATAGAAAAAGTAATCAAGTTAAAACCTGCAAATCTAAAATTTAATTACTTGGGAGCTATGATTCATAAAAACAACTTATTATTGAAGATCCCTATTATGGGAATGACTCTGACTTTGACACTGTGTACCAGCAGTGTGTCAGGTGCTTCAGAGTGTTCTTGGAGAAGGCCCACTGAAGCAGCTTCATGCCCTGCTGTGGACAGCCTGACTAGACTCCACCCTGAGGCCCTGCATTTCTCAGTCAGTGTGTAATAATGTTCCAGAGCCCAAAGCCCCAGGTCTTTGTTCAGCTGACTTACTGTTTCTTACCTTAAAAAATAATTGTAGATGGAAATCAGTTGTGTTTGGCAGAAGAATAAATAAAAATATTTGATTCTGACAGTTTACAGGGTATATTAAGCATTCTTAAACTAGATGAATATCTCACTTTGCCCCAATTACAAAAAATAGTCGAACAAACAACATAAAACATAATGAAGGAAAACCTAACTTGAAGGCCTAGGTCAACATCTAAGCCCTCTGAGACTTAGATAATCGAATCTACCTCTTCAATACGTTTGTGTGGATGGCCTGATGGAGGGCAGGTGCCCTCTGCTCCCCTGCACTAACTCTTTCTTCCCCAGGGCCTTTTATGGATTGGCAGTAGCCCCTTCCATAGGAGCTCACAGTCTAGATTAGAAGTGTTTTAATTTAAACCCACCCATAGTGCACACTTGTATATTGAAAAGATAGGGAAGAGAGAAAGATTTATGGAATTAATCATTAGCACCTTTAATACTTCTTGATTTTTGTCAAGTTTACTTCATCAGGAGGTCAGCTCATTTGCTCCCATCTAAACCACTTTGCCTCTGAAAATTACATCCAGAAAGAAAAACACTTGTATGCTAGTCTATCCATGGTCAGTTGAGGAATATGACTGTTTTTATATGCACATGTAACCCAAATGTCCAGTATAAATAGGCTTATTTTAAAAAATAATTTTAAAAGTTGGGGAAAGTTTTATTATTTGGCATGCTTAAATATTGATTGATAAGTATTTTTCATCAGCATTTAATACATGTATAGGCAGATACAGGTAATTTCTGTGTATTTTGAGATGTCAAAATCATATGAATATTTCAAAATCTGAGGAGTTATAAAAATACAACTAGAGATATGTATTTAAAAAATCATGGCAGGAAGGAAATGGCACAACATTTTTTAAGCGCTAAAAGAAAAGAATTGTCAGCCAAGAATCCTATACCCAGTAAAAACATACTTCAGAACTGAAGGTAAAATTAAGACATTCTCATTTAAAGGAAACTCAGAAAATCTGTCACCAGCAGACCTACTCCTTTTAGGCTAAAGGAATTTTTCTAAACAGAAAGGAAATTATACAAAAAGGAGTTTAAGAAAACAGCAAGAAGGAAGGAAGAAAATAGTAAGCAAAAAATATGCATAAATATAATTCGTTTTCCTTTTCTTTTTAAGTTTTGTATATTATGTTTACCAGATTAAGCAAAAGTTATAACACTCATTGATGTGGTTCTAAATATATGTGCAGGAAATAGTTATAATAATTATATTATAAATGGGGAAAAGTAAAAGAATATAAAGAGACGAGATTTCTATATTTCATTCAAAATAATTACACAATAGACTGATAAGTTATGTACATATAATGTAATATCAAGTATAATTTAGTATCACTTAAAAAAGCTATACAAAGAGATATGCTCGAAAACACTGTACCTAAATTAAAATAGAGTTTTAAAATATTCAAGTAACCCACAGGGAAGCAAGAAAAGGAAAATAGAATCAATAACTAGAGAAAACAAATAGAGGAAAACAACAACAAAAGTGTCAGGGTTAAGTCATAATAATATTCTAACTACACGAATTCAAAGACAGAGATTGTCAGAGTGGATTTAAAAACATGACCTACTATATAAGAAACTTACTTCAAATGTAATGATATGAAGTTGGAGCTTGTTAAAAAAAAACTAAACATGCAACTACCATAGGACCCATCAGTTTCACTTCTGGGCATTTATCTCATAGGAATTAAGACATGACACACAAAAAACCTGTGCTTGATTATTTATAGTAACTTTACTTACAATAATCAACAACTGGAAACAAATGTCCTCCAATAAGTGAATGGTGATTACACAAACTGTGGTATATCCATACCACACAATACTATTTAGCAATAGAAAGGAATAAAATTATTGACACAGGCAACAATCTAGGTGAATCTCCACAGTTATGCTGAACAAAAAAGTCAATCCCAAAATGTTACATACTATATGATTCCATTTTATATAACATTATTGAAATGATGAAAGTATAGAAATGGAGAACAAATCAGTGGTTACCTGGATTAAGGAAGGAGTGGGGGCAGAAGGAACGTGAGTGTGACTATCAAAGAACAACTTCAGATATCCTTGTGGTGAATGAAATGTTCTGTATCTTGTCTATATCAATGTTAATATCTTGAGTGTGATACGGTACTACAGCTTTTCTTTTTTTTTTTCTATGACAGCCTATCATAGAATGTACTATAGTTTTTCTATCCTAAATGTACTAAAGATGCTATCACTGGGAGAAACTGGATAAAGGGTATCCAAGGTCAGTCTATTATTTCTTGGACTTGCATGTAAATCTGTAATTATCTTGAAATAAAAAGTTGAATTAAAAAAAGTTAAAATCAACTTAAAATGTTCTAAAAGGCTGAGTAGTATTTTCTCTGGGTGGTAAGATTAAAGGAAATTTAAAAACTTTTCTTGTGACTTATATACATCTTTCAAATTTTCTATGACTGTCAGGAATTACTTTGATAGTTAAAAAAAAAACCCATAAAAGTATTATTTATGAGAAAGGATAACCCTGAAATCTAAGCAAAGTATGTGAAACACATTGCTAGCTCTGGTTTATTACATACAAAAAAATTTTTTTTTAATAGGCTCTGGCTTTGCCACCCAGGCTGTAGTGCAGTGGTGCTATCTCAGCTCACTGCAACCTCAGCCTCCCAGGCTCAAACCATCCTCCCACTTCAGCCTCCTGAGTAGCTGGGAGCACAGATGCCTGCCATCATGCCCAGCAAAGTTTTGTATGTTTTTGTAGAGATGGGTTTTTGCCATGTTGGCCAGGCTGGTCTTGAACTCCTGAGCTCAAGCAATCTTCTGGCCTCGGCCTCCCAAAGTCCTGGGATTACAGGCGTGAGCCATTGCACCTAGCCCTATATACAAACTATTTAAGAACAAAGAACATTATGTGACAGCCTTTACAGGTTAGTGCATTAGAACCTAATGTAAGTTAAACACTACCAACTACCATTGGGTTTCCATTGTCTAAATACCCAAACTCTACATGAATTGACTTTGACATCTGGCACTGTGCTTAGTCATCACATGCTATTTCTTCAATAAGCATACCCAATCACCCCTCTTAAGCCAACCACATTCCTTCATACAATCACACACCCTCAGTTGGTGGAAAATAACTATGATATAACATTAGTTTAAATTACTGGGTTCTGCTTTCAGTTTCCAGGCTCTTCTGCTAATTTATTGAATTACTGCCAAGGATTCTTTGACAGGAGATGATTCAATCTTTTTTATTCACAAAAAGTGTTTATTTTTAAAATCAAAGGGCATGATTGACTCTATATTCTGGCAATTCTTTCCATTAATTTATATCTGTGTTACTTCTACTAACACAAATAATTGCTGTTATACTAATGAATGTTCTTTTATAGATAATCTTTATCCTTTTATCTTTAGTTGCTTTTAATTTAAGCTAAATTAATTTGATTCCTCCAATTTGGAACTAATTTTCTTTTCTGAATCTAAGTATTTAATTGTTTCTATACTTTGGTAAAGATTTTCATTTACTTACTTTCCTTCAAATATTCCCCATCAATCCTCCATTTTCTCTGTTCTTTCTGTTTAGCACTCTTAATAGATTTTATGTCAGTCCATCAGTTCTCTTGCATTGTCTCTCTCCTCTCTGCTCTCCTCCTTGCTCCTCTCTTGCATTCTCGGTAACTTCTTCAAATCCATTTTCCAGTTAACAAATTCTCTCTTTAGTTGTGTTCAACTTGATGTTTAACCCTTTTCAATGATTTTTATTTTTAATGATATTTTTTCAATTCTACAATTCTACTTTTTTTCTAAAGCATATTTTAAACACACACACACACACACATATATATATATATACATACATATATATATATATATATATATTTTTTTTTTTTTTGAGATGGAGTCTGTCTCTGATGCCCAGGCTGGAGTGCAGTGGTGTGATCTCTGCTTACTGCAACCTCCACTTCCCAGGTTGAAGCAATTCTCCTGCTTCAGCCTCCCAAGTAGCTGGGGTTACAGGCATGCACCACCATGCCCGGCTAATTTTTTTGTATGTTTAGTAGAGAGGGGGTTTCACCATGTTGGCCAGCCTGGTCTTGAACTCCTGACCTCAGGCAATCCACTCGCCTCAGCCTCCCAAAGTGCTGGGATTACAGGCGTGAGCCACGCACCTGGCTTTTCTTTTTATTTCGTTTTCATTTCCTGCTTTGACATCTTATCCTTATTTGGAAATTTGAGCTGATAATTCTCTCTCTTCTTCTGCTAACATTTGTGCATCAAAGATTGTTCCCTTTTGTTTCGTATTTTGGAAGACGAGTTCATTTTAAGTAGTGCTTTCCCTACAGAAATCTTGTGTAGTCTGGGTTTTAGGTGAATTCTTTCAGAAAGTTTTGCTTCTGTTTGCTTCTGGCCTCACAAAAATACTACCAATTTGTAACCAGTTATTCAGTTAATTTCTTAGCTTGAAGGTACTCATACCATGTAACTAAAATAAATACCAAACCCATTTGAAAGCAGCCTTTTACACAAAATATTTCTCCCCACCCAAAGCCACTGTGGTAACATAAGTGTTGCCATCTCCCTTTGCAGTATTTTCTAGGACCTCCTAGCCATCAGTGTATAGCTCTTCAAATGATCTGATTCTGTGTGGGGATTTCAATTCTGAGTCTTTGTTTTCTTAGTCTCAAAAAGTCTTGTCTCCATCAGGGAGCGGCTGGTATAACCCAAATCTTGATTCCTAATATCAGAAGCTCCTCCTTCTTACTCTCTTAGTGCTGTTTCCCACTTGTTTTGGGTCACTTGGGAATTATTTCATTTTACTAAACTCTCCCCTATGCACTTAACGGAATGTTTGCAACATTTTTTGTTCAGCGTTTCTAACCTCCTGTAGTAAAAAATTTTTATATTTTCTAGTCTTCCATATTCCTGGAAAAGGCAGTGATTTTATGTATGTTTGTGTGTTTTTTAAATTTGGAGGAGAGAAACGTAACTAACTTAAACTTACTTTCAATGTACGCTGCTTTTAATTTATTGCCTTATGTTTGAAATGCAGTCTATTTGATACACGAAGGGGGCAGGGAAGTGCTGGGTAGAGAAAGGTGGGGTCCCTGGCGAGGGGTCCACCATTGGGCTTGTGCCCACAAACTTAAGTGAAGACAGGTACTCCTGTTTTCAAGCCCAACTGTTGCATTGTCCAAGACCCCTCCAGCCTGCCACACATCCCCTGCTCCCCGATCCTGTGTCTATAAAAACCCTGAAACCCTAGCAGGCACACACACAGGCAACTGGATGCTGAGAGGAGCAGAGGAGTTTAGAGCATACAAAGAGACACTAGCAGGCCATCTATGGCAAGAGATGCAGAATTTGGTTGGAGCTGGTTAGAGGAGGGTCTGGCCGCAGAGTGGCCCACCTCCAGGGCAAGACCACCTTCCCACTCCATTCTCCTTCTGGCTCACCATCCATCTGCTGACAGCTACTTCTACCACTCAATAAAACCTTGCACTTATGCACTCATTCTCCAAGCCCATGTGTGATCCGCTTTTTCTAATACACTAGCGCAGTAACCGGGATACAGAAAACCCCCTGTCCTTGCAAAAGGTGGAGGGTCTAATTAAACTGATTAACACAAGCTACCTGCAGATGGCAAAACTAAAAGAGCACACTGTAACACATGCCCACTGGGGCGTTAGGAGCTGTAAACACTCAACTGTGGACACTGCCATGGAGTCAGAGGCCAAAAAATGCTCCCCATGGCCTGCCTGTCTGCAAGGCTCCCCTTAGGAGTCTGAGCAGTGGGACACTAAAGAAGTGAGTCATCCCCCTGCCACACGCCCTGCAAGAAGGGTAAGAGAACACTTCTCCCATTTCATATTCACTAAGGAATAATGAGTAGGTAAAAACTTAACGATAATAGCTATAAGCAATTTTGGACATTTTCCACCATAAAATTATAATCCCTGAACAAATTATGTTGACCTTAATGATGTTCTAAGTAGACTGAGACAATTACATGCTGAAAAATCTGGTGTTAAAAAAAACCTTACTAATCAGCAACAACAATGACTAAAACAAGCTCATGAATCAGATAAATCTCTTTTTGCCCTGTTTTCTGTCTCATACTGGCTGATATATTTTTCTTTTTAGTGAGTCATGATAATTTGTTCATGCTGTTCAATTACTGAGGCCTGTCTGCATTGGTGGTAGAAAGTGACTTATACAATGTATGGGTTCAACAGAGCGTGACCAGCAGAGAAGTGGTTTAGATGATGTTATTGATACGGGAGTGCTGAGAAGGGAAAAGCCTGGTCCCTTTAAATGATACGGAAGCAGGGAAGGGAAGTGCTGGGTAGAGGAGGGCGTAGTCCCTGACTAGGGCTCCACCCCCTTGGACCTGGGTGAGGACAGGCTTGTTTTCCTGCCCAAACGTTGCATTTCCCAAGATTACCCTAGCTTGCTGCACCACACCCCCATCCTGTGCCTACTGCCCCCCCGCCACACACACACACACACACACACCACACCACACACACACACACACACACACACACACACACACACAACCTAGCAGGCAGACACACAGGCGGCTTGACGTGGAGACGAGCAGGCACGGGCACACCGGAAGGCCGCCCACCAGCAGAACAATGTGGAATTTGGCCGGGCAGTCTGAGGAGATCCCTGGACGCCCAGGCCACAGAGTGGCCTGACTCCAGGGGAAAACCATCTCCCTTCTGGCTCCCCCATCTGCTGAGAGTTACTTTTACTTAATAAAACCTTCCACTATTTCTCCAAGTCCACGTGTGATTCTTCCAGTACATCAAGACAAGAACCTGGGACACAGAAATCTCTCTGTCCTTGTGATAAGAAAGGGGGTATAATTGAGCTAACATAAGCTGCCTACAGATGGCTAAACTAAAACAGTACCCTGTAACACATGTCCACTGGGGCTTCAGGAGCTGTAAATATTCACCCTTAGACACTGCCGTGGGGTCACAGCTCTACAAACTGCCCATCTGTATGCTCCCCTAGAGGTTTGAGCAGCAGCGCACTGAAGAAGTGAGCCACTCCCTCATCACACGCCCAGTGAGACAAGGGAACTTTCCTCATTTCATTATAGCAGGTAGCTCGGAGTGTCTCTGGAACAGGAGCAGCAATATGAGAAGCTGAAAAAAACTTCTCCCAATGACTCTGTTCAATATTTTCAGGAAGTGACTCATACAGTGCCTGTGTTCAACAGAACAAGACCAGCAGAGAAGTGGTTTTAGTATTAGCGGGCAGTAGCTCAGAGTGTCTCTGGGACAGGTGGCAGCAATGTGAAAAGCTGAAAAAGACTTTCTTCTCCCAATGACTGTTCAATATTTTCCATCTCCTCTATCCAAAAGCATTTTCTTCTAATTCCACATATTATCAGTAAAAGACGTTTCCGAGTTGGACTTGAAGATTTTTTTTTTTATCTTGTGTTATATATTTGAGGATAACTTGTTCACAAAAGCCAAGGATCATCATTTGCAGCAAGCCTAAGCATGCCTCCCCCAGACTCACTGGCAGCTGGACTCTAAATATAGTATAGTCCATGTATCCACCTTCTGAAATATCCTGCAATTGAAGTCATCTAACAAAGCAGGCCCTATTCAGTGCTGCAGAAAGAAGCAGGAAATCCTCCAATCCTCCTTCCTCATTTGTGATCACTATACTTAAGGAGAAGACAACACAGCCTCATTTTCAGATAGTTGTACAATTAGTTGAATTAATCATTTTCACAATACGTTTTTATAATGTTTACAATTTACCTTTTAAATTCTTTACATTTTGGTGGGAATTTCAGTTTTTATTTATATAGAAGATAGTTTCATTTTAAAGTAAACAAGCATAACGTGTTGATATGTATGTTCTTACCCTAATCATCTGCTTCTGTAACTGGTGAATTCAGTTTTTCTTAACAGCCCTTAAAGGTAATAAAAAGGATTTTCTATTCTATCCACACCTCCAGGCATTCTGGGTTCTATTCTGGTAGATCCCAGAACAATCTTGAACAAGTTAAATTGATCCAAGAAAGTTACATATATGGATATATTAAAAACCCTGAATGAAAACAGTAAATAAAGGCAGGATTATAACTACATTATTGGATTGAGAATAGTTGAGTCAGAAAGTTCATAAGGGTACCAGTAACAATTTGTAATTTTAAGTCCCTCTAAGGATTGGTTATGCAGAAAACTTGAAAGTGGATGACGTATGGTTATTGTCACAACATTTGTTATGTTGTTTTGGTTGCCTTCCAGTATAACTACTTTTTATGTTTGGGGAATTTCTAATATGGAAATATGTGATTTGGATAACAGGGGTGGATGATCCATTATAGGACTAAAAATACCCAATACTTACCTTTCCTTCCTCTTTTGCAGGTAAGGCGTAGGCATGTGACTTAAGACTCTCGAACTGAAAGCTATCAGATGGGATCTGGCTCATGAGCTACAGGAAACAAGGGTTTCAGGGGACACTAGCTTTGCAGGTGGGAATGGTAGTATCTGTGGCACTGGAGGAAGCTGTTTTATCTCCAAATCAATTCTAAAACATGCTTCAGTGTGTCTTTCCTAGTGGCTAGGCCTTGAGCCTATACTTCTGTTCCTCCTAGTTGATTTTGTGAGCTATTGCAATATCTGTCTAGTAAATTACTTTTTTGCTTAACTCAGCTGGAGATGGCACCTGTTCCTTGCCTGTAAGAACCCGGACTGAGAGCTATTTCTTACACATTTTACTTAGGGATTTCATGTGAACTTAACATGTTGCCTCATTTCTACTTCTGAACACTGTAACATTTGTCATATTTTGCTTTTTGTTTTTTCTAGCAGCTAGAAAATTCAGAAACAGATTTAGAACCTGATCATAACATAGAGAGTAATCTCTACAATCAGTCAAACTAGTTTACTTACCTTTGTTTTTCTTCACTGTTTTAAAATTATTTGTATTGTGATGGCATTGGCTATAAACAGCGTTTGAGAAAATGTCACAAGCTTCTCCAGGCCCATGTGGGTTCCTCATATTCTCATTTCTTCTTTGTGGCAAACCCTTGAGACTCAGTTGTTTTCCTTTGCCCTTACAGCTGCTATTATCAAAAAAACAAACAGACAAATAAAAAAACAAAAAAAAAACAAACAAAAAAAGAAACTCCTATTTTTAAACTTATATCCTATTATCTTTTTTTTTTTTTTTAACTCCATACACCTGGCAAAGGAGGTTGAGGTAGCCTCGCTAGCCCTTTCTTTGATTCCTAATAAAAGCTCATTTATGGGTTTTATAGTTAATAATCATAGGAAAACCTGGCAAAATACAAGTAGCTAAGAATTTAAAATGTGACAATTTTGTGTGCCTGATGTCTGATTCTTTATAAGATAGTCAAATTGTCATTAGGATTCTGTATCCCTTTTAATTTTCAAGTTTCATTAATCTTCTTCCAGTGCTATTAAAATTGGTTTAGTTATGAAATACTAAAAAAAAATTAAAAGGCTTATCTCTTCAAACTTTTAATTGGAATTGTATTGGACAGTTTATATTAAGGAGAACTAAGATTTCTTTAACTTTGAGCCTTTCTGTCTATGAAGACCTTTGTTTATTTAGGTTATCTTTAGTATCTTCTTTTTCTTTCGTGAATGTGTGCTTCGGTATTTTCTTTCCAACTTTTGTTTTAGGTTTGGGTGTACACGTGCAAGTGTGTTACATTGGTAAACTGTGTGTCATGGGGTTTGGTGTACAGATTATAACATCACTCAGGTAATGAGCATAGTACCTAAGAGGTAGTGTTTCAATCCTCACCC
Source organism: Cacajao melanocephalus (assembly GCA_963573385.1). NCBI lineage: Eukaryota > Metazoa > Chordata > Mammalia > Primates > Pitheciidae > Cacajao > Cacajao melanocephalus. The sequence goes on along the minus strand of CAUYLG010015083.1, from coordinate 59,504 downwards.
TTCTTTCACTCTGCATCCTCAAGTGGGCCTTGGCATCAGTTGTTCCCTTCTTTGTATCCATGTGTACTTAATGTTTAGCTCCTGCTTATAAGTGAGAAATTGGTTTTCTGTTCTTGTGTTAGTTTACTTAGGATAATAGTCTCCAGCTACAGCTGTGCTGCTGCAAAAGACATTATTTTGTTCTTTTTTATGGCTGCAAAGTATTCCATGGTGTATATTTACCTCTTTTTTTTTTTTAAATCCATTTCACTGTTGATGGGTATCAATGTTGATTCCATGTCTTTGCTATCGTGAATAGTGCTGTGATGAACATATGCATGCATGAGTCTTTATGGCTGAACAGTTTATATTCTTTTAGGTATATACCCAGTAATGGGATTGCTGGGTTGAATGGTAGTTCATGCTATTTTGATTACTGTTGCCTTATAGTATAGCTTGAAATCAGATAGTGTGATACCTTCAGCTTTGTTCATTTTGCTCAGGGTTGCTTTGGTTTTTCTGTTTTTTTTTTTTTTTTTTATGTTCTGTATGAATTTTAGAATTTGTTTTCTAATTCTGTGAAAAATGTCATTGGCAGTTGGATAGAGATAGCATTTAATCTGTAAATTGCTTTGGACAGTATGGCTATCTTAATGGTGTTGAAAGAAATGCAAATTGTTGGGCTCCACCCCAGCCCTACTAAATCAGAATTTTGGGGGATGGTGCCCAACCTCTTAAGAATCACGATATTGGAGTATAAATGATTCAAAGAAAAGCTTTCTCCCACAGTATTCTTTGGAAATAATTGCATAAAATTAGAATTATCCCTTCCAAAAATGTATGATATACTTTCCCTATAAAATCTCTGGGTGGGCCTGGCTGGATTTTGTTGTTTCCTGGCATGAACTGTTTTTTAAAATATGTGATATATATAGAGAGAAAAGCACATAAAATTTATATATATGTATACTATGAATCATAAATAAGCATTTATAAAGCAAACATCAGCTTAACTATCATCAGATTGAGAGAGAGAACAGTTCTCTTACCCTGAAATTCACACTCACCATATATTCTTTCTCTATCGTAACCCTTTCCCTCCCTTTTTAAGGTTACTATAATCCTGAATTTTATGATATTTGTTTCCTTACTTTTCCACAGTTTTACTAACTGTATATGCACCCTTGAACAATATAGTTTTGCCTATTTGGGGACTTGATATAAAGGGAATCATGCAATTTTATGGACTAGGTGGTTTGTTTCCCTCAAAGTTATTATGTTGAAACCTTAAGCTCCAATGAGATGGTATTCAAAGGTGGGAACTTTGGGAGGTAGCTAGGTTTAGAGAGGTCATGAAGGTGGAGCGCCCATGATGGGATTAGTGTCCTTACAAGAAGAGAGGGAAACTAGAGTTCACTAGTGGCTATGTGTACAGCAAGAAGTCTACACGCAAAAAAGTGGGGCTCCACTGCATACCAGATCTGCCAACACTTTATCTTGGACTTCCCAGCCTTTAGAACTGTGAGAAATAAATGTTTGTTGTTTAAGCCATCCAGTCTATAGTATTTTTACTGTAAGTAGCTTGAATTCACTAAGATATGTAATTTGTATTACAAAGTGTCTTACTTTTTTTCACTTAACATTATGCTTGAATGTTTCAGCCATATTGTTGCAGAAGCTCTACTCTGATTTTAATTGATGTTATTATTCCATTATATAAGTATATCACAATCATTTATCTATTCTGAGCATTGTGTTGTGTCCATTTTGGGGCAATTAAGACAAAGTGTCTATGACCATTTTAACATATGTGTTGGTGTATCCAACACAAATTCATGCATTTCGAATTACAGGGTATTTCCATTAGCAATTGATCACTCCTCAGCTCTAAATGTACCCTTCGGTATATGGCCTACAATTAATAATAGAATTCTCTGAAGTACTTTTCTTTTAAAGTGAGCATTATGTTAACTTTTTTTCAGTAAGGATGTTGAAGAGACACTGCAGGATAAAGAAGCTTCTTGCAATTTTTTTCCGAGGTGTGGATGTGACGACATCCACTAGAATCCACTATTTCCTGAGATCACTCTGCAATAGTGCAGCCTCAGCTTGATGATAACCTTTCCACAGCCCTCTGGACATAAAAACCAAAGCTCCCACATGACCTTCACAACAGCCCCCTGTGGCATAGAGGCTCACAACACAGAGCTGCCACTTCCTGTGTGGGCTCTCGTGTGTGGGTATGCTCTGGTCTCCTACTTTCATCCCCAGCTTCCTATCGCAGGCCACACTAGGTATTGCTGATAGCCTGTTTCCCTACCTGTATACTAGAGGGTTGCCTATTGTTTGCTAGGACCAGCTGTGATCTGGCTACATAAGATTTTTTTCTGCTATTTAGTGGCCAAACAGACGTTCAATGACGTCTGAAACTCTTTCAAGTTTGTCTTTCCTTGGGTATTCTTTCCTCAGGTACTCTTTCCTCATATTTTATAGTTGATATTTAATCATAGGTACTAAGTCTGATATTTAGCCTACTGTGGGATTTCTATCTCCTAACTGGATTTAGACTGCTACAGTAAGCTTATCTTCAATATAGTTGGATAATGTCACATTATTTCTCAATTTATGCTCTCACTAGCACTGTATGAGTATTCTTGATGTTCCACATCTTTGCCCAAACTTGGAGTTGTCAGACTTATTTTTTTGTTCAACTGATTAGGTCTCATTGTGGTGTTTTAAATTTTCATTTATCTTATCACTAAAAAAGTTGAACATTTATTGATATAGTGATTAGCCATGCAGAGTTTCTCATTTTTCAAACTGACTATTTAAGTGTTTTACTCCCTTTTCTAACTGATGGTCTGCCTTTTTGTCAGTGATTTGTAAGGGTGTTTTTGGATATTCTGGATACCAGTTTTTTTTTTTTCCAGTTATAAGTATTACATATATCTTCTCCTGCTCTGTAACTTATTTTTAAATGTATCCCCCTTGTTTTCTACTTCATTAAGTTAATTCTGTTTTTCTTTTTAAATCATTTCTTGAGTTTGGGGACTCACATCTAATTTTTTGTTTTTCTTTTTAAACATAAGCATTAAAAACTATAAATTTCCTTCTGAACATAATTGGCTGCATCTCCTAGTTTAATAGAAAATCAAAATTTCCAGTGACACTTTATTCTTTGATATATGAATTATTTAAAAGTGTATTTTATAACTTCCAAATAAGATTATCAAAATTATTTTTTACTATTAAATATGAATTTTGTATTATGATTAGAGGATAAAAACTCATTGTTCCTTTAAAATTTCTTGAGACAATGTGTTCCAAAACATCAGTTCTTGTAAATGTACCATGTGTCCTTGAAAGAATGTATACAGGTATTTTCTGATTGTTGCATATAAAATATGTTTACTTAATCAAGTTTGCCAATTATGTTGTTCAAAATTTCTATATCCAAACTTAAGCTCTCTGACACATCAATTTCTAAGAAAGAAAAATAGAAATCTCATGTGGACTGTGGTTTTTGTAAATTTCTCCATGGAATTCTGTGTTGAATATGTAGATCAGTTATAAGAATACTGCCAACCTAACAATTTAATATTAACTTTTCTGATCAATAAACATAGGATGTTTTTCTACTTATTTAGATATTCTTTAATTTCGATAATGTTTTATAGTTTTGAGAGTAAAACTTTTTTAAGATTATAGCAAAACTCACATAATGTAAAATTTATCATAACAATTTTTAAGCACACAGTTTAGCAACAGGGGTAAGCATGCAAATGTAGTATAAAATAAAATATTATCTAACCTTAAAAAGGATTTCCTTCCTTTATAGTTATGGGTTTTGTGTTTAAGTTTTCAATCCATTTTGAGTTAATTTTTGTATATGGTGGTAAGAGTCCAACTTCATTCTTTTGCATTTGCATTAAAAAGGAAGAAAATCCTTTTTAAGATTGAATAATATTTTGTACTACATTTGTATGCTACACCTGTTGCTAAAGGAAGGAAATACTTTTTAAGATTAAACAATATTTTATTTTATGCTATATTTGCATGTAAATTGCATTTTCTTTATTAGTCCATCTCTTGATGAACATCCATCTGTTGGCTCTTGTTAATAATGCTCCTGTAAATATGGGTGTGCAAATATTTCCTTAAGATCCTGCTTTCAGTTATTTTAGAAACATACCCAAAGGTGTGATTGCTGAATCATATGGTATTTCTATTTTTAATTTTTGAGAAAACTCCATACTGTTTTTTATAGTGGCTGCATTATATTTCCAATAAAAGAGTAGAAGGGTTCCAATTTTTCCAAATCTAAAGCAACATTTATTTTCTGTTTTTGTTTTCGATAGTAGCCATTGTAATGGGTGTGAAGTGATATCTCAATGTGGTTTTGATTTCTATTTCTCTAATAATTACTGATGTCAAGCAGCAATGCATGTTTGTTGGTTACTTGCATATTATCCTTGAAAAAATAACTATTCAAGTCTTCTGCTCACTTTTTAATTGGATTATTTGTTGTGGCATTATAAGAGTTCTTTTTATATTCTTTTAAATTGGATTATCTGTTGTAGCATTACAAGAGTTCTTTTAATCTCTTTTCAGATATATGGGTTGCAAGTGCTTTCTCTCATTCCACAGGCTGCTCTTTTACTTTGTTGATTGTGTCCTTTGATGCACACAAGTTTTAAAGTTTGATCTAGTTCCATTTGTCTATTTTGGCTTTTGCTGCCTGTGCTTTTAATGTTATATCCACAAAAATAATGCTAAATTTAATGTCATAAAGATTTTCTCCATATGTTTTCTTCCTTCTAGTGCTTTTACAGTTGCTGGTTTTAAGTTTTTAATCCATTTTGAGTTAATTTTTGTATGTGGTGGAGTCCAACTTCATTCTTTTGCATTTGCATATCCAGTTTTCACGACAGCATTTGTTAAAGAAACTGTCTTTTGCCTGTTGAGTGATTTTGGCACCCTTGTTGAAGATCACATGACCATATATACAAGAATTTATTTCTGGGCTCTCCATTCCTTTTCATTTGTCAATATGCTTGTCTTTATGCCAGTATCATAGTGTTTTGATTACTATAGTTTTGAAATACATTTTCAGATCAGGAATTTTCAGACTTCCAACTTCTTTCTTTTTCAAAATTGCTTTGGCTACTGAAGGTCCTTTGAGATTTAACTGAAATTTTAGAATAGACTTCTATGTTTCTGCAAAAAAAAGAATGCCATGGGGATTTTTTATAGGGATTGTGTTGAGTCTGTCCCATCACTTTGGGTAGTACTGACATCTTAACAATATTAAGTCTTCCAGTGTATGAACACAAAATGTCTTTCCATTTATTTGTGTCTTCTTTAATTTCTTTCAGCAATGTTTTGTAGTTTTCAGTGGACAAGCAGAGTGTATGTTTTTCACTTCTTTTGTTAAGTTTATTCCTATTTTATTCCTTTTTATAATATTTATAGTAAATAGGATTATATTTATAATTTCATTTTGGATTGTTCATTGGAAATGTATGAGAATACAATTGAGTTTTGTATATTAATATGGTATCTTACAACCTTATTGAACTTGTTTATTAGTTCTAGTTGTTGTTTAGTGGATTCTACAGGATTTTGCAAATACTGTTTAAGATTATGTTGTCTGGGAATATAGAAATAGTTTTACTTCTTTTCCAACATAGATGGCTTTTATTTCTTTTTCCTGCCTAATTGCTGTCTTAGTCCATTTTCTCTTACTGTAACGAAATACCACAAACTGGATTATGCACAATAAATAGAGGTTTATTTAGCTTATGGGTCTGGAGGCTGGGAAGTCCAAGAGCATGGCACTGGTATCTGGTGAGGGCCTTCTTGCTATATCATGAACGGCAAAAGGCATCACATGGTGAGACAGAACAAGTGTGCTTAGGTTCTCTCTTCCTCTTCTTATAAAGTCACTAATTCCTTTATGGGGGCTCCACCTTGATGACTTCATCTAATCCTAATTACATCCTAAAAACTCTACATCCAAATACCATCAATATATAAATTTAGAAATTAAGTTTCCAATGAACTGAATTTGGGGGACACATTCAAACCATACCTACTTCCCTGGCTATTAACAGAACCTTCAGTGTTACAGTAAATAAAAGTGATGACAGTAAACATCTTTGCCTTTTTTTCTGATCTTAGAGGGAAAATATCCAGTCTTTGATTATAAAATATGATGCTAACTGTGGGTTAACAATTATTCTTTATCAGATTAAGACATTTCCCATCTATTTCTAGTTTATTGAGTGTTTTCATCACAAAACAGTGTTGGCTTTTGGCAAGTGCCTTTTCTATAGCTATTGACATGATCACATAGATTTGACTTTGGTTTCAGTTTTTTTATTCTGTTGACTTTATTAAATTAATTCGCTTTTGGATCTTAAGCCAACCTTGCATTCCTGGGATAAACCTACTGGGTCATGTATAAAATTATTTTTATATGTGCTGGATTCAGTTTGCAAGTATTTTGTTTAGGCATTTTGCATCCATATTTATGAGATATTAGGTTAGTAATTTATTTTCCTTGTGACGTCCTTGTCTGATTCTGTCATCAGGATACTACTGGCCTTCTAACATGAAGTGGGAAGTGTTCCTTCCTTTTCCATTTTTTGGAAAAGTGTAAATAAAATTGGTATTAAATATTCTATATATATTTAGAATTCAGTGGTGAGGCCATCTAGGCTTGGGTTTTTATTATGGGTAGTGTTTTTTATCACTAATTTAATCTTACCACTTGTTATAGATCTACTCAGATTGTCTCTTCCTTCTTGAATCAGCTCTCGTAGTTTGTGTGCTTCTAGAAATTAGTCCATTTCATTTAAGCTGTCGAATTTGTTGGCATACAATTGTCTGTAGTACTCTTTTACAATCCTTTTTATTCCTGTAAGATTAGTAGTGATGTCCTCATTTCATTTCTAATTCTAGCAATTTGAATCCTATCTCTCTTAACAGATTTAGGTAAAATTTTGTCAATTTTGTTGCTACTTTTTTAAAAAACAGATTTTGTTTTCATTTATGTTCTGTTTTGTTTTTATATTCTCTATTTCATTAACTTCGTCTCTAATCAATGATTTACTTTCTTCTGCTTGCTTTCATTTATTTTGCTCCTTTTGCCACAGTATCTTAAAGTGGAGGTTCAGTTATTGATGTGAGGTCATTCTTCTTTCTTAACATAGGCATTTGTAGCTACAAATTTCTCTTACAACACTGCTTTTGCTGCATCACATAGGTTTTAGTATGTGTCTTCATCACAGAGTACTTTCTAATTTCCCTTTTGATTTATTCTTTGACCCATTTGTTATTAAGAAGTATGTTGTTTAATTTATATGTACTTGTGAATTTTTCAATTTTCCTTCTGTTATTGATTTGCAGTTTTTTCCATGTGACTGGAAAACATTTTATACTACTTCTATTATTTTAATCTTTTAATTATTTCTATCTTCTATACTTTAAATTTATTGAAGTTTGTTTGATGGTCTATGGTTCATTCTAGAGAATAATCCACATATACTTAAAAATGTATATTCTGCTTTATTCCTTGCAGTGTTCTATAAATATTTCTTATGTCTAATTGGTGTATAATTTTGTTCAAGTATTCAATTTTCTTGTTGATATTCGGGTTAATTGTTCTATCCTATTCATTACTGAAAGTGAGTCATTGAAATCACCAACTATTTGGCGGTGGCCAAGATGGATGACTAGAAGCAGCTAAGGCGTGCTGCTCTCACAGAGAGGAACAAAAGGGGTGAGTAAATACAGTAACTTCAATGGAAACATCCAGGTACCTGTACTAGGACTAATTAAGGAAACAACTTGACCCACAGAGAATGAGGAAAAGCAAGGCAAGACAATGACTGACCCAGGAGCAACATGGAGTCAGGGGAATCTCCCCTGCCTAGGGAAGCGTGAGTGGATGAGTGACCCTGGAAACCCATGCTTCTCCTACAGATCTTTGTAATTCATGAGAATTCATGGGAGATTGCCTCATGAATCCATTCTACCAGAGCCTTCAGTCTGATATGCAGAACTATATGAAGTCTTGGCAGAGTAGCCATTCAAGCACACATGGAGCCTTGGGAGCCTTAGATACCTGGGCTTCCTGGCAAAAGCGGCTGCAACTGCATCAAAACAGGAGGTTAAACCCCCATTTGTACCCCTAGGAAAGGGGCTTAATCCAGAGGGCTGAGCAGTGACAGGCTGCTCTATAGCACCTTGCAGGTTAAGACCCACTGGCTTGGAACTCCAGCCAGTCACCAGTATTAGTGTTACACCTCCCTGAGACAGAGCTCCCAAGGGGAAAAGTGAGCTACTATCTTTGTTGTTTCATAAATTCAGCCACTGTTGCCTTAGGGATCTAGGGAGTCTGAAGCAACTAGGGACTAGAGCAGTCCCCCTACTTAGCCCAGCAACTCTATGAAGTTGGCAGACTGCTTATTCACATGGATACCAAATCCTGTTTCTCTTCACTGGGCAAAACCTCCTAACCCTGGTTGTTTTCTAAATAACCGTGGTTTCAAATCTCCCTGGGATGGAGTTCCCAGAAGGAGGGGTGGGCCATCATCTTTGCTGTTTTGTCAACTTAACCATTCTTGTCTTTGGGCTTTGGAGGAAGGTGACCAGCGGCTGGAGTGGATCCTCAGCAAAGCACAGCTGTTCTATAAAAACATGGTCAGACTGCTTTTTAAAGCAGGGCCCCAATCCTGTTCCTCCTTAATGGGCAAAACCTCCTGATTGGGGTCTCCAGTAACCTCCTACAGGTGCATTTGAGCTGGCAACAGGTCTGTACCTTCCTGAGATGAAGCCCCCACAGTGAGGGACAGGCTGCCATCTTTGCCGTTTTGCAGCCTTCACCATGGATACTTCCAGGTACTGGAAAATCCAAGGTGACTAGAAACTGGAGTGGACCCCCAGCATACCACAGCAGCCCTATGGAAAAGTGGCCAGACTATTATGTGAGCACCAGTTCCTTCCCATGTCTCCTCACTTGGTGGGTCCTCCAGGCCCAGCCCTCCAGCCACCACCCCACTGGGGCTGTCGAGCCAGTGGCAGTTCTGTAAGTCCCTGGACAAAGTTCCCGGTGGGAGGGGTGGGTTGCCATATTGTCTTGCAGCCTTCACACCATTGCTGTTTCCAGGCTTGGGAGAGTCTGCAGGGACCAGAAGCTGGTCTGAGCCCCCAACACAGAGGAACCACCTCACAGAAAATTGGTCCGACTATTCTCCATGCAGATCGGTCCTCACTTCTCAATGGCAGAGCTGCCTGACCTGGAACTCTAGCACAACCACCCTGCCCTTGTGTGATCACCTCAATAAGAGGCAGCCCAATATTTCTCCAAAAAGTAAATCCTAGAGCCAACACACAATCCTTCCACCACTACAGTTGCAGTGGTAGTCCTAACAGCCCTCAGACTCGGGAAGGAACAAAGGGCCTAGTCATTATACTAGCACCTCCGGCACACCAGAGCCACCATATGAAGAGGAGTCCAGCTCCTTTTCCTGGGGAACCCCCAGCCCTACTCTTCACCAGACAGGGCCCCCAGCTTATGAATGCAGAACAGTTGCCCCACCCACAGCTGAACATATCTCTGGTTGTGGCCCAGAGTTTCCCTGAGGAAGTCTCTCAGAGGCATATGATAGCCCCTCTGCCACTGCCACAGTAACAGTTCTATCCCTGCTGCCCTTGGTCTGGGGAAGATACAACGAACCCGAAGGCTACACCCAAGTTTACAGCATGCCATACCCACCATACAGAGAAGAAACCAATCTATCCTCCCTGTGAGCCTTTGAACCCCTACTCCCCAACAAGTGGAACCCCAGGCTCATGCCAGCAGTGCAGCCACCCACCCTACTGCCTGAACACTTCCAGTAATGATGGCTCTGTGTTTCATGGAGCCTCCAGGGCAACCAAAAGGCTCTCTGCCACTGCCTCTGCAGTGCAACAGCCCTTGATACCCTCAGACTAACAAAGGAACAAAGATCCTAAGTGCCCTATCCACACCTCCAACATGCTGGAGTTGACACAAGGAGAGAAGGCCAGTCTATCTCCTGTGCATCTCATCCATCCTCCTGCTCATTGCCAGACAGGATACCCCCAGCTTGGGCCCACATCATAGACCATCTATCCTGGGCTGATTGTATTGAGTGATTGCTGACCTGCATCTCTGGGGTGGAGCCCCCACCAGGAGACAAGCAAAAGACCCTTGGCCACAGTTACTACTGAGGTCCCTTTCTCTGCTGCCTTCAAGTTGGGGAGGGAACATAAACCTTGAGATCACCCCAGAGCTGTGTTATGAAGCTCAGGAGCACCAAGCCACTATCTACAGCCAGTACTCAAGATGGAAAGGAGCCCACACTTTCGGATCCTTGAGAAGGACCATGACTGCAGCTTTGAGGAAATATAGGGGAGCCTCACAAATGAGCAAGATCCTATCAACTCACCAGTACACCCATGTACCACCTACTGGATCAGACCCCAGAACCTCAACACCAAAAATTCCTCACTAATATATCCCCCTGTGAAACAAAGATAAGAAGTCAACTACAAACAATGACCCACACAAAGCATTGGCCCTGTGAAAACATCCAGAAAAGTCTATCAACAGCATTCAATCTATATTGCAGTTAAAGGAACACCCCCATGCAGAGATGAGACAGAACTAATACAAGAACTCCAGTAACTCAAATGGCCAGAGTGTCATGTCTTCCAAGTGACTGCATCAATTCTCCAGCAAGGATTCCTAACCAGGCTGAGCTGCCTGAAATGACAGAAATAGAATTGAGAATATGGATAGGAAAAAAGATCATCAAGATTCAGGAAAATGGTAAAACACAATCCAAGGAAACTAAGAATTATAGTTAAATGATACAGGAGCTGGAAGGCAAAATGCCAGTAAAAAAAAGAACCTACCAGATCCGACAGAGCTGAAAAACACACTACAAGAATTTCACAATGCAACTGCAAGTATTAACAGTGGAATAGAATAAACTGAGGAAAGAATCACAAAAATTGAAGACTGGCTCTCTGAAATAAGACAAACAAAAATAAAGAAAAATAATGAAAAGGAATGAAGAAAATTTCTAAGAAATATGGGATTATATAAAGAGGCCAAATTTATGAATCACTGGCATCCCTGAAAGAGATGAGGAGAAAGCAACAACCTGGAAAACATATTGCAGGATATCATCCATTAAAACTTCCCTAACCTTGCTAGACAGGACAATAGTCAAACTCAGGAAATACATAGAACCCCTGCAAGATTTTACACAAGAAGATCATCTTGAAGACACATAATGCTCAGATTTTCCATGACTGAAATGAAATAAAGAATGTTAAAGGAAGCTACAGAGAAAAGGAAGGTAACTACAAAGGGAACCCCATCAGGTTAACAGTGGACCTCTCATCTGAAACCCTAGAAGCCAGAAGAGATTAGAGGCCTATATTCAATATTCAAAGAAAAAATCTTCAACTAAGAATTTCATATCCAGCCAAACTAAGCTTCCTAAACAAAGGAGAAATAAGATATGTTACAGATAAGCAAATGTTGAGGAAGTTTGTTACCAACAGACCTGCCTTACAAGAGATGTTGAAAGGAGCACTAAATATAGAAAAGAAAGACCATTACTACCACATACAAAAACACACTTCAGTACACAGACCAATGACACTAAAGCAGTCACACAAGCCGGCACAGTAACCAGCTAACAACACAATGACAGGATCAAATCCACATATACTGATACAAATCTTGAATGTAAACAGGCTAAATGCCCCACTTAAAATGCACAGAGTGGTAAGCTGGATTAAAAAAAACAAGACACAATCGTATGCTGTCTTCAAGAGATCCATCTCACATGCAATGACACCCATAAGCTCAAAATAAAGGGGTGGAAAAAAATCTACCAAGCAAATGGAAATCAGAAGAAAGCAGGGGTTGCAATCCTAATTTCAGACAAAAGAGACTTTAAACAAACAAAGACAGAAAAAGACAAAAAAGGGCATTATATAACGGTAAAGGGTTCAACTCAACAAGAAGCCTAAATATCCTAAATATATATGCACCCAACACAGGAGCACCCAGATTCATAAAGCAAGTTCTTAAGAGACCTACAAAGAGACTTAGGCTCCCACACAATACTAATGAAAGACTTCAACACTCCACTGACAGTATTAGAAAGATCAAGGCAGAAAATTAACAAACATATTCAGAATCTAAACTCAACATTAAACCAAATGGATCTGATAGACCTCTACAGAAATCTCCACCCAAACCCAACAGAATATACATTCTTCTCATTGCCACATGGCAAGTACTCTAAAATTGATCACATAATTGGACATAAAACAATCCTCAACAAATGCAAAAGAACCAAAATCATACAAAACATACTCTAGGACTATAGCACAATAAAAATAGAAGTCAGGATTTTAAAAATTGCTCAAAACCCATGCAATTACATGAGAATTAAACAACCTGCTCCTGAATGACTTTTGGGTTAATAATGAAATTAAGGGAGAAATCAAGAAGTTCTTTGAAACTAATGAGAACAAAGATACTACGACTTGGTAAAATTTCTGGAACACATAAAACAGCATTAAGAGAACAGTCTATAGCACTAAACACCCACATTAAAAAATTAAAAAGATCTTAGCCAGGTGCAGTGGCTCATGCCTGTAATCCCAGCACTTTGGGAGACCAAGGCAGGTGGACTGCCTGAACTCAGGTGTTGGAGACAAGCCAGGGCAACATGGTGAATCGGCAACTCTACCAAAAACACAAAAATTAGCCAGTCTCCTAACTTGAACTGTAAATAAATAAATAAATAGAATACAAATTTTAGAAGTTAGAAAGATCTCAAATTAACAACCTAAAATTACAACTAGAGAAACTAGAAAAGCAAAAGCAAACTAACCCCAAAGCTAGGAGAAAACAAGAAATTACCAAAATCAGAGCTAAACTGAACAAAACTGAGACATGAAGAAACATAGAAACCATCAGCAAATCCAGAAATTTGTTCTTTGAAAAGAATAACTAAGATTGATAATCTACTAAACCAATAAAGAAAAACAGAATATCCACATAAATACAATCAGAAATGACAAAGGGAACATTACCAATGACCCCACCGAAATAGAAAAAGAAAACCTCAAAGATTCTACAAATGTCCCTATGGCACAACTAGGAAATCTAGATGAAATAGATAATTTCCTGGAAACATATACCCTCCAGAGACTGAACAAGGAATAAATTAAATTCCTGAACAGAACAATAAAGAGTTTTCAAATTCAGTCAGTATTAAAAGGCTTTCCAACCATAAAAAACCAAGGACCAGATAGATTCACAGCCAAATTATACCTGATGTGTAAGTAAAAGCTGGTACCAGTTCTAATGAAACTATTCTAAAAACTGAAGAGGAGGAACTCCTCCCCAACTCCTTCTATAGGCCAGTATCATCCTAATACCAAAGCCTGGCAGAGACACAACAAAATAAGAAAACTTCAGGCAAATACCCTTGATGGACATTGATGCAAAAATCCTCAACAAAATAGTAGCAAACTGAATCCAGCAGCACATCAAAAAGCTTAGCCACCATAATCAAGTTGGTTTTATTACTGGGATGAAAAGTTGGTTCAACATATGTAAATCAATAAATGTGATTCGGCACATTAACAGAAGTAAAGACAAAACCCACATGATTACTTCAAGAGATGCAGAAAAAGGCTTTGGATAAAATTCAACATCCCTTCATGTTAAAAACTCCCAATAAACTAGGTATTGAAGGAACATACCTCAAAATAATAAGAGCCATCTATGACAAACCCACAGCCAACATCATACTGGATGGGGAAAAGCTGGAAGCACTCCCCTTGAAAACCGGCACAAGACAAAGGTGCCCTATCTTACCACTCCTATTCAACATAGTACTGGATGTCCTGGTTGGAGCAGTCAAGCAAAAGCAGGAAATATAGGGCATCTAAAGAGGAAGACAGGAAGTAAAACTATCCCTGTTTGCACATGACATGACTCTCTACATAAAAAACCCCAAGTCTCTGTCCAAAAGCTCATTCACCAAATAAACAACTTCAGCAAAATTTCAGGATACAAAATCAATGTCCAAAAATTACTAGCATTCCTATACACCAACAACAGTCAAGCAGAGAGCCAAATCAGGAATGCAATCCCATTCACAACTGCAACAAGAAGAATAAAATACCTAGAAATATAGGTAACCAGGAAAGTGAAAGATCTCCACAAGAATTACAAAACACTGCTTAAGGAAATCAGAGATGATACAAACAAATGGAAAAGCACTCCATGCCCATGAATAGGAAGTATCAGTATCATTAAAATGACCACACTGCCCAAAGCAATTTATAGATCGAATGCTATTCCTATCAAACTACCAATGCCATTCTTCACAGAACAACAACAACAAAAAAATAAAATTCACATGAAATCAAAGAGCCCAAAGGGCCAAGGCAATCCTATGCAAAGAGAAAAAAGCTGGAGGCATCATGTTACCCAACTTCAAACTATACTCCAAACTACAGTAACCAAAACAGCATAGCACTGGTATAAAAACAGACACATAGACCAATGGAGCAGATTAGAGAGCCCAGAAATAAGGCTGCATATATCTATGACCATCTGATCTTTGACAAAGATGACAAAAACAAGCAATGGGGAAAACATTCCCCATACAATAAATGGTGTTGGGATAACTGGTAGTCATATGCATAGGATTGAAGCTGGTCCCCTTCCTTATATCATACACAAAAATCAACTCAAGATCAATTACAGACTTAAATGTACAATTCCAAACTATAAAATCCCTGGAAGACAATCTAGGCAATACCATCCTGGACATAGGAACGAGCAAATATTTCATGACAAAGATAACCAAAAGCGATCGCAACAAAAGCAAAAATTGGCAAGTGTAATCTAATTAAACTTAAGAGCTTCTGCATAGTGAAACAATCAACAGAGTAAACAGACAACCTATAGAATGGGAGAAAATATTTGCAAACTATGCATTTGACAAATGTCTAATAACCAGCATCTGTAAGGAACTTAAACAAATTTATAATAAAAAAAAGCCACCCTATTTAAAAGTGGGCAAATAACATGAACAGATACTTTTCTAAAGAAGACATACATGTGGCCAACAATCATATTTTTAAAAAGCTTGATATCACTGATAACTAAAGAAATGCAAATCAAAACCACAATGAGATACCATCCCACAGCAGTCAGAATGGCTATTACTAAAAATTACCATTTGACCAAGCAATCTCATTACTAGGTATATACTCAGAGGAACATACATCAATCTACCATAAAGACACATGCAGCACTATTCACAACAGCAAAGACATGGAATCAACCTAAATGCCCACTAATGACAGATTGGACAAAGCAAATGTGGTTCATATGCACCATGGAATACTATGCAGCCATTAAAAAGAATGAGACCATGTCTTTTGTGGGAACATAGATGGAGCTGGATGCCATTATCCTTAGTAAAGTAACACAGAAACAGAAAACCAAATACCCCATGTTATCACTTATAAGTGGGAGCTAGATGATAAGAACAGACACAAAGAAGACACAACAGACACTGGGGCTTACTTGAGGGTTGAGGGTGGGAGGGGGTGAGGAACAGTGAAAATAACCATTGGGTACTAGGCTTAGTACCTGAGTGATGAAACTGTGTGACACGGGTTTACCTGTATAACAAACCCGTGTACCCTGAGCCTAAACGTTAAAGAAAAATCTGTTACTATTATTGTTGACTTACATATTTCTCCTTTCATTTATCCCAGTTTTGCTTCATGTATTGTAATGGCTTGCAATTATGTATATATGTTTATAACTCTTATATCGTCCTCATGGGACTGATCCTTTGATCATTATACAGTGTCCCTCTTTGTATCCAGCAACATTTTAAGATTTTTCATTTTTCCTGACACTAGTATCATCACTCCTTTCTTGTAGTTACTGGTTGCATGATATATCTTTCTTTTTTTTTTTTTTTTTTTAAAGACACAGGGTCTCATTCTGTCACCCAGGCTAGAATGCATTAGTGGATCCTAGCCCACTGAAGGTTCAAACTCATGAACTCAAGCAATTCTCCTATCTCACTCTACAAAGTGGCTAGGACTACAGGCATGCACCACACCTGGCTAATTTTTAAAATCTTTTTGTAGAGATGGGGTCCCACTATGTTGATCAGATTGGTCTCAACCTCTTGGTTTCAAATGATCCTCCCACCTCAGCCTACCAAAGTGCTGAGATTACAGGTGTGAGCCACTGCACTTGATTCCGTTACTTTAAATCTGTTTGTTTTTAGAATCTAAATAAAGTATGTCTCCTGTATACCACATACAGTTGGAGCTTTTTTTTTTCTTTAAATCCAGTCTGACACATAATGCCTTTTGATTGTTTAATCTGGTCATATTTAATGTTATTACTTACATTTAATTAAGTTTTACTTTGTTTTCCATGTATCTTGGGTTTTTTTGTTATTTTTTTCTTCCTTTACTGCTTTGTTTTGCAGTAATCAATATTATCTAAGTAGCATTTCAATTTCTTTAAATATATATATGTGTACGTTTCCTTAATGGTTGCTCTAGGGCTTACTATATACATTATAATTTATCAGAATCAGCTTCAGATTTATATTAATTCTTGTGAGATTTAGAAACACTACTCTTGTGTAGCTCTATTTCTTTTCTCGTTTTGTGTTGTTATACATATTAAATTTATACATGTTACAAACCAAAAATACACTGCTATAATTATTACTTAATTTAATATCATTAAGGTTGCTGGGAGGAGAACAAGTGTGCATTTATAGATTTTGTTGTATTAACTTCATTTATTATTTCTTTTGACCCACGGTCAGATTCGTTACCCATTGTGCCACTGGTACGTCACTTCATTTATTATTTCTGTTTCTCTTCAATCGTTCTTGTCAATATGTGTTAGTCTGGAGTAATTCTCTTAGCTCAATACAACCATGCTCCCATCTACCTCCTTTGTGCTGTTATCAGCAAAATTTATTTCATTTCTATATGTTAAAAGCCCAGCAATACATTAGATACATCTTCTTTTATATAGGTGCTTTCTAACTTGGCTAAGAAGAAAAAATATTCATTTATACTGTCTTTTAACATAACTACCATTACCAGTGCACTTTGGTTTTGTGTGTGTGTGGAGTTGAATTGCCATCCGGGTCACTTACTTTCAACCTAAAGAACTTCTTTTAGAATTTCTTGTAAGGAGGGTCTGTTAGTAACAAATTATCTGTTTATGTTTATCTGGGAATAATTCCAACTTTCTTTTACTTTTGAAACACAGGTTTGCTAAATATTGGATTGGTTAAGTTTCTTCCTTTCAGCATTTTGAATGGATTCACACTGCTTCCTGGGCTACACTGTTTCTGATGAGAATCAGCTTTTAACAGTGGTTTTGGCAGGGTTCTTTTTGGCTATCTTTTCCCCTATCCATATCTAGTTGTTAAGCTCCTCTAATTGCTAGATGATTGCTTTGTCACTTTCAACAATAAAACCACCTCATTGAGAGTACACACTGTGTTGCAAATGGAGTCAGTTCAACTTGGAAAGGATTAAGAGCTCTCTGATTTGTGGCCTTCATCTCCTTCCAGGCGAGATCTCTGCTGTGGTTTTGAAGCTGGGAGTGGGAACAATGACATGCTTCACTCTAAGTGACACTCCCAGTCTTGTCTTGGAACTGAGTGCTCAGTGGGGTGTGGGGGAAGGGAAGAGTAAGTTCAGAATTTTTGTTGTTGTTTTTGGCTTGCTTATCCTAGCATGGAATTAATGCCTTACAAGCTGAAACCAAAGATGGCTGGGGCCCAGTGCTTTCAGTGGCAACACATTCGAAGTAGATCCCTCTCTCCACATAAATGGTACCTGGGCATAAGAAAACAGCCCTGATTTCACTTGCACTTGCCTGCAATGTAGCCTCTGCAACAGGTGGAGGCGGGATGAGAAATACATCCTGTCCCTTCTGGATAGCCCCTCAACTGGAGCTGAGGGAGATGGAGCTTGTGTTCTTGGCTGCACCAGTCTGAAAGATTCCATCTTGCTGAGTTGGGAGTGAGGAAGGAGGATGTAGATAGTTCAAAATACTGCAGATTCTCACTGTTCTTACCAAATTTTAGTAAATGTTCTTGAATGTTTCTTAACTTGCTGTATGTCCATGGACCATTTCCAGAGACTTTGAATGGTTGTTTTAAAATAATTTTCACTAGTCTTGCTGGGAACTGAATCCAGAGTTCCTCACATTATCACACTGAAATTCAGAAACAGATATGTTCCCTCTTTCTGAGACATGTATTATCTTTAATAAGATTTATGTCAGAACTTCTGCTATACTTTTTGTGTGCTCAGCTCCTTGTATTTACCATCTTTTTCTCTGCATCCCAGGTTATTTCTTTAGTTTGTTATCCAGCTCTCCTATTTTTTCAACTTTAATGTTCAGATTAACCTTGTTTCTCATTTTACTGATATTTTACATTTTCAATGCTAGTTTTTAAAACTGTCTAGTATTTAAGATAGAGTCTTATGTTTTCCCTTTCTATAGCTTTGTTCCTAATTATGACCTGCATATTTCATGTCTGTGATATGTCTATAATGATATATATGTGATCTGTTCTTAAATACTAACGAATTTTGATTCTCTGCTTACTAAGCTTTTCATTGAATGTGTGAAATTTTATGATTTGTGTATATTTAGATGTTTTAAATCTTAAAACATGAAGGCTGTCATCTTACATTTTATGTGTTTAAATGGAGGTAACTTTGACTTAGAATACTATTTTTTTGCAACTCATATTAAAATGGACAGAGGCATTGAAAGTTAATGGCTGCTAACAACAAAGAGAGGAGACATTATTTGCCTACTGATGGAAAACACATCACATCCTCTAAAGCAGCCTTGAAGAAGAAAAAAAGAATTTGACTAGATTCAATGTATCAACATAGAGGAAATACAGAAGGAGATTTTGAATTACACTTGCACTTTGGGATGCTGTTAAAAGAATCAGGACTTTAGGAAGCTCTCCAGGACAAAAAAACTGCATTTCTTCAATAAGTGAACTAGAGTGGCGGGGAGGGGGAGGGGAGTTAGAGGGTGTGAGAAAAGAGATGGCCTAGAATAAAAGAAACACAAAATATGCATTAACCAACTGCAGTGTATGGACTTTACTTGGATCCCAATTTAAATAAATAATATCTAAAACATAGTATTTATACTTGAAATTTTGAATATTCACTAAATATTTTCTGACATTAAGGAATTTTTATTCATATTTTTATGTCTGCTAGTGGTATTGTGGTTATCTTAAAAATATTTATCCTTTAGAAGTATCATGGAAATATTCATAGATGAAATTATACATGAGAAATGCTTCAAAGTAACATCAGAGGTGAATAGTTGGTGGGATTACAGAATAAACAGGTTGTCTATGAGGTAATTCTTGAAGCCCAGTGGCAGACAGGGGCTCACTATATTGCTCTTCGTATTTCTGTATATATTTGAAGTTGACTTTCCTATTATTTACAGTCTTAGCCTTGTAATCTTGATTCCTAAAGGGTGGGAATTTGTTAAGTAAAGTGAAGGTCAAAGAGAGCAGCTAATGAACACATCATCACATTCCGATGTGTCGTTTTTAAGACTGAATCATCTGTAAAACTGAAGGCATAGCTGACAACACTATTTCCTGTTAATCTTCCCTAAATGAAATCATCAAATGTTATTTTTTATTCTGAAAAAAAAGTGCTCTGCAGCAAAATGCTTATTAAACAAAGAACATGTCTCTTTTTCAGTTATATGCTGAATTCTGAAACATTTTCATGTTGATATTTGTACTTTTTAAAAATAACTTCCTTAGGATCCAGTTAGTATGACTGGTGTTAAACTTCCATGGCTGTTCCTTTTAAATTGCTGATTGAGGTAAAAATGAACACTTTTTAGTGGCTGCTGTCTTAGTCCATTTGGGTGGCAATAACAAAATATCTTAGACTGAGTGACATAAAATAAATACTAGAAAGTTGTTTCTCACAGTTCTGGAGGGTGGAAGTCCAAGGTCAAGGCACTACAAGATTCAGTATCTGAAGAGGGCCCACTCTACTTCATAGATGGCACCTTCTAGGCCAGTTCTCACATGGCAGAGGGGGAAAAAGGCCTTATTTATAGAGAAACTAATCTCATTCATGAAGGAAAAACTATCATGATCTAATCACCCCCAAAGGCTCCACCTCTTGATATTATTGCACTGGAGATTACATTTCAATATACAGATTTAAGAGGACACACAAATTCAGACCATAGCAGCTGCTCATTAAGTGCAAATCATGTGCCATGTCCTCAAAAGTGGCATCTAAATTAGTCCACAATTTATAGAAGCCTACAGTCTCAAGAAGACAAACTATACAATAAGGCAAAAAAAACTAAGTAAATAACTGTCAAGACAACAGAATTCCAAAAACCAGAAAAGAACATCATAAAAAAGCAAACGACCAATATCCCTGATGTACATAGATGCAAAAATCCAAACCAAATCCAACAGCATATCAAAAAGATAATACACCATGGTCAAGTGGGTTTCATAACAGCAATGTACTCAACAGAATACACTTTAATTTTTTTCCAACTTAAAACACAATATTCAGAATTCCAAATTCCTTCCATCCTAGGTACTTTTTCCACTTTATTACATCCTGATTAACTCCCACATCTGTTAAGGTAATAAAGGGGCATGAATTAGGAAAAGAGGAGAGAATAGGAAGAGGGCTCTAGTAACTTTAAGAAACCAATGTATCTGCAAACATTCATTCCTTTGGAAAATGTGTACTTTTGTTGTCTCATGCCAGTACACCATGATCCTTACCATGCATGAACTGTTAGAGAGGGCCAGACACCAGACT
Organism: Cacajao melanocephalus; assembly: GCA_963573385.1. Lineage (NCBI taxonomy): Eukaryota > Metazoa > Chordata > Mammalia > Primates > Pitheciidae > Cacajao > Cacajao melanocephalus. Next base: position 38,537 of record CAUYLG010015083.1, on the reverse strand, counting down.
CACATTCACCCCCAAGGGAGTTTATCACTAGGACTAGTCATAAAGCATTAAAGGTTGAAAAGACCCGATTTCTATAGTAATTGTTTCCACTTATCTCTCTTTTCTCCTCCAATCTGTCATAGAAAAAAAGGGTCATTAATGCTTGCCCTACACTACACAGAAGAGATTATATAGTATCACATTTTCATAATGCAGTTTGCTCTTTTTCTTTTTTAGCTTGACTATTGGAAGATGCTATGCAAAAGGGAAAAATAAGTTTTGTTCTTACTTAGGATTGAGCCCATTAGTGCTAATCAAATGAGTAAGGTTTGTATATAACACTGATGAGTAGTGTATATGTGTAGACAGATGGACATGGGTACCAACCAAATAGATAATGAATGACAATGACGCTCAGAATATAAATGACATATGATGAATGCCAACTACCCAGACACATAGGTAGATAAGGTTGTTCAGGAGGTAGCCTTCCTTTAAAAAAAAAATATTGGTTTTACAATTCAATCAAAAGATTGAGAGCCGATAGTTTTTGGTTGTTATTTTTTTTGAGACAGAGTTTTGCTCTGTTGCCCAGGCTGGCTGGAGTACAGTGCCACAATCTTGGCTCACTACGACCTCCCCTCCAATCTCCTGGGTTCAAGCTATTCTCCTGCTGAGCTCACCCTCCCGAGTAGCTGGGATTACAGGGTGCCAACCATCATGCCTGGTTAATTTTTGTATTTTTAGTAGAGATGAGGTTTCACCATGTTGGCCAGGCTGGTCTTCAACTACTAACCTCAAGTGATCTGGCTGTGGCCTCCCAAAGTGCTGGGATTACAGGTGTAAGCCATTGCATCCAGCAGAGAGCAGATAGCTTTTTAACATCATGTTTAAAATACACAAAAATTTCTAGCTGGCTTCACTGAATTACCTTAGGAAAAACAATCACCAGACGTAAGACTGAACTCAGACAATATAATTAATAAGTCATCAAGTTTTTATTGAACATCTAATATGCAAGTCATTTTCTTTTCCAGAATTCCTACTCTTCCAGTTTTCACTATCTGGGAAGGCAGAATTTTACATAGTAAAATCATGTATTACAAATGGCCTATGAGTAATATGAGCTCCAGGGGGTATAGGAGTAAAAAAGAGAAAATATTTGCTGTGGACTGCTAAGGATCCTGGGAAGAAACAATTTGAGTTGGAAACAGAAGGATGGCTAAAACTTCTATAGGCAGAAGTTTCATAGATTTATAAATTTAACAAATACATATGTGTATATATAGATACACATAGTATCTCTTAAATGATAGCTACTGTCCAAAGAGTCTGGGGACACAAAACTAAACAAGGTAGATATATTATATAATCCCTGAACCATCAGACAATGAATCAGACTGTTATAATACAGTGTGACTAGTAATGTAACAGCGTGTTTGGAAAGTGCAGAGAAAGGGCTAATTCAGATAATGAGTCAGATAAAAAGGGATGATGGTAGAGCAAAGAAGACAGTCTTCCAAATGGAGGGGCAACAGTTACAAAAGACCAGAGGCAAAGAGGAGCCTGGCCTGCTTGGAGCTAGAGTCAAAGAGTTGTGCTAATACATCACTAGCCAAGTGTGGCTGTTGAACACTTAAAATGCAGCTAGTGCAACTGAGCAAATGAAATTAATTTTATTTAGTTTTAATGAAGTTAAATCTAAAAGTGGATAGCCACTTGAATATAACTGGAACAACTCAGGTATGTGAGTCTACTTTTTTAAAGTAAATTTTACGCAGTTTAAACACAGAACATTTCTCATAAAAACAGACTCACAACGAGGTGCGGTGGGTGATGCCTGCAGTCCTAGCACTTTGGAAGGCCGAGACTGGTGGATCACTTGAGGTCAGAAGTTTGAGACCAGCCTGGCCAACATGCTGAAACCCCATCCTACTAAAAATACAAAAATTAGCTGGGTATGGTGGCAGGCACCTGTAATCCCAGCTACTTGAGAGGCTGTGGCAGGAAAATTGCTTGAACCTGGGAGGTGGTGGTTGCAGTGAGCCAAGATCATGCCACCGTACTCCAGTCTGGGAGACAGAGTGAGACTCCATCTCAAAAAAGAAAATAAAAAAATTAACCTCTGAATTGAGATGTACTGTTAGTATAAAATATCCAATTCCAAACGTTTAGTATTTAAAGTAGAATATAAAATTTTATAATTTTAAAATATTACATATCTCCATATTTTGGATATATTACATTAAGTAAAATATATTACAATTAATTTCAACTGTTTTTTACTTTGTAAACGTGGCTGCTAGAAAATTTAAAATTATATATTGGCTCACATATTTCTATCAGACAGCACTGATCTAGAGTGCCATGAGGTGTGGGTAGTGAGAAAGAGGCTGGAGTAAGCCAGCTCATGCAGGGCTTTGCAAGCCATGTGTATTGGAAAGTTGTAGATTCAAGATAGTATTGGCTGGAAGCCTACTAAATGCCAAGCACTAGTCTTGTCATTTGGGATCTCAGTGAATGACAAGTTTCCTGCTCTCACAGAAGTTCTACATTTTGAAGGAAGTGTGTGTGTTGGGGGTCACAAAACAATAAACAAATACATACAAATACTAGAGTATGTAGGGAGAAGAGCTACAGAAGGGAAAAAAAAAGTTGTGCTGGTAAGAGTCATTAGGAGTACTTTGGGCATGGAGTGAGGGGAATTATCATCTGTTAAAACAGGATGTTTGGGGTTGACCCACTAAGGTGATTTTGGAGCAAAGATTTGAAGGAGATGCTGTCATGGGGCAAGGTGGTTATCTGGGGGGAGAGTTTTCCAAGTAGAAGGAACACAAACCAAATGCTCTAATGTTAAAGGCAGGAGGGGCCTGGTATGTTCTGGGGAAAGGGCTGGAGCAGAGTGAGCAAGAGGACAGTAGCAAGAGGATGTCAGAGAGATAGGAGGGCAAGTGCAGATCACATGGGATTCACAGGCTATCATAAAGATGTGGGATTTTAATACGAGTGAAGTAGCATTTTGAGCAAGTCATTCTGCTTCCTGGGTTGCTTGCTTTAGGGAGCGAAAGTAGAAGCAGAACCTGTTAGGAGGTTATTACAGTATCCAGATGAGATGAGAGTGGCTCAGACTAGGTTGGAAGCAGTAGCTGTAGTGAGGAATAGTCAGTTTCTTGACATATTTGGATGGTAAATATATTTTTCTTGGTTTGAACATGGGTTTTGAAGAGAAGGGTCAAGGAGGACTTCAAGTTTTTAGTCTCAGGAACTAGAAGGATGGAACTGCCAAAGACTGAGATGGAAAAGCAGATGTACGGGAAATTGAAGAGTGCCTGCCAAAGAGTAAGTGAAGATGGTGAAGTCCAAAGATTGAGCCCTGGGGCAGGCAATGTTAAAAGATCAGGGAGAAGACAAGAAACCAGCAAAAGAGACTAAGAAGCAGCAACCATTGATGAAGGAAGAAAATCAAGAGTGTGGTGTCCTTGGAAGCCAAGTAAAGAAAGGTTCTCAAAGAGGAGGAAGGAGTCAAGTGTATCAAATGCGGCAGATCGAAAAGGAAATGGGAAGTCTGAAAACTGACAGATTTAGTAAATTGGTGATCTTGAAAATAATCTTGGTGGTGCTGAAGGTGGGGCATTGGCAAAATCTGAAATGAAGAGGACTAAGGAAAGACTGGAGAAGAGGAATTAGAGGTGTGAGAATCAATAACTCTTCAAGGGATTTTATGCCAGTGAAAAGCTTAGAAATGAGACAGCACATAGAACTGGGGTCAAGAATTTTAATGGGAGAAATAAAGCATATTTGTATGCTGAAATAAGAGATTCAACAATGTGAAGAAAAATGAAAGGGGGTAGTTATTAGAGTGATGTCCTTACTAGGTGAGAGGTATGGGGTCTGGTGCATAAGATAATGATTAGGGAGAAACACCTGTGACAGTCATTCTCAAAGTAGACCAGCATCATCTGGAACTTGTTAGAAATGCAAATTATGAGGCCCCACCCCAGATGTCCTGAATCAGAAACTTTGGGGGTGGTGCCATGCAATCTGTTTTAATAAGCCCTCCAGGTGATGATGATGCATGCGCATGTTTGAGATGCACTGTCACAGATAGTAATAGGAGGGAAAAGAGTTTGGGAGAGAGCAACAGAGGGAGGTCTTACAAGTGTTCTGCTGATGCTTCAGTTCTGTCCATGAAGAGGGAATTAAAGTCACCTGCTGAAAGTGAAAATGGGGAGATGTTTGAGAGAGCTGATTAAGGGTTTTAAGTAGGAAAGAAATGTAATCAGATTTTTATTTATACAAATATTTGTTGAGTTTGTGCTAAATACAAGGAAAAGAGGCTCCTAAACAGATGAGTTAAAACAACAACCACAAATTCCTGTCTTTACAAAAGCTTACAGAATAGTGAGGGAGGCACATGTCTATAAGAGAGTGACAGCCCTTAAATAAAGTTCTCATTCTAAGTTTTCTCTTAAATAGTTAGATATGCACAATCAATTTAACTATTACATATGTGGCACGGTTTTCCCAGTTCCCTCACCCTTCTCTTGGTGCTTTTTAGATAGACATCCTCCTGAAAGCATTGTGCCCAGAACTGGTTACAGTGCCGCAAGCATAACCTATCAAAAGTTAATGCCAAGAATCAGATATTTTATATCATGTTACATGAACTGCTATGAAGTTAGGTCTTCTCTAGTATCCATTCCTTAAACTACATAAATTAAACAGTTGCCTATGGTGAAAAGTTCAACTATAGATAGGTATGAAGTAGACAGTTTAAGTCTCTTGATGCATCCCTCAGAAGCTATCAATAAGTTTCTTTCCAGAAACTTTCTGGAAATATAAACATCCTATCTATACACCAACACAAACTTATACTCATTTTACTGTACGTATTTTTGATTTCCACTTTTATCATGAACATTGTTCCATACTGGTACATAAAAAGATATTATTTTTGACAACTGCACATTACTTATTTGAATTGATGTACCCTTGGTTTATTTAGAACATCCTACGAGACTGAGAATTTTAGCCATTCCCAAGTAACAAGCAGTTCCAAGATGCACTTACATCTGCATATTTTTAGGTGTCAAATACTTACATATTTTTAGGTATCAAATGTAACATGCTGTTCCAGCCTTTTTCAATCTTTTCTGGTTAACATTCTGTATATAAGGAATTCAGGCTGTCATTGTCTTAAAAAAATAAGATGTTTATTTTTATGTTAAAAATGTATATATTTGTAAATGTGTCAAAATTAACCAAGCCTCAAGACCTGACAAGACTTACAAGGAAAATCACAGACCAATCCTTCTCATGAGCATAGATGTAAAAATCAAACAAAATATTTGCAAACCAAATCCAGCATCATATAAAAAGGATAACATATCATTACTAAGTAGGGTTTATACCAGGAATGCAAGATCAGTAAAGAATCTACATTAACAAAATTAGAGAGAAAAATCAAGATTCTCTCAATAGATCCCAGAAAAAGCATTTGGTGAAATTCAACATCATTCATGACACTCCTGGCAAAAATAGGAATAAAAGAGATCTTCAATCTGATAAAAACATGAAATGGAAAAAACCTATAGATAACATATTTTAATAGTGAAAAACTAGATGCTGTCTCCTGGTGTTAAGAATAAGACAAGAATAAAGGCTCATCATACCAGTTCTATTCAACATTAGGTTGAAGGTCCTAGCAAATACAAGGCAAGAAGAAACAAAATGTAAAGACTGGAAAGAAGAAGTAAACTGTAAACTGTTCTTATTCATATATGATGTGATTGTGTACACAAGGTATCCCTAAGGCACTTGCAATAAAATATAGGTAAGAACAACTACTGAACTATGTGAATTTAATAAGATTACAGAATATAAAGTCAATATACAAAAATAAAACATATTTCTGTATACCAGCAATATAGTTAAAAATGAAATTAAAGTACCATTTATAATATTACCACAAAATATTTAGGAATGCATTTAACAAAAGATATATAAGACTTCTCTAAAACTACAAAACATTGCTGAGATAAATTTTAAAAGACCCAAATAAATGAAGAAACATACCACGTCCATAGATTGAAAGATTCAGTATTGTCAATTCTTTCCAAATTGACCTAAAAATTGAGTGCAATCCCAATAGCAATTCCAGAAATTTTCTTAAAGAAAAATTGACAAGCTTAATATAAACTTTATAAGGAAAGGACCTGATAGCTAAAACAATCTTGAAAAAAACTACAGAGCTTAACAATACTTAATTTCAAGACACTATAAAGCCACAATAATCAAGATAGTGGGGTACTGGCATAACAAGAGACATGTAGATCAACGACATAAATAGATCATCCAGATCCACAGATACCTGGTAAACTGATTTTGACAAAGGCACAAAGGTATTTCAATGAGTAGGCAAAGATTGCTTGGAACACACAAAAAGCACCAGCCATAAAAAAGTTGATAAGCTAGGCTTCATGAAAATGAAAAACTTGTTATTTGAAAGACACCATTAAGAAAACGAAAAGGCAAGCTAAAGACTAAGAATAGTCATAATACATATACCTGAAAGTTTGTATTCAGAAAACATAAACAGTTCTTACCATTCAATAATAAAACAAAACCTATTTTTAATGAACAAAAATATTTGTACAGATAGTTCACAAAATATGTGAATGGCCAATAAGTAAGCATATTAAAAGAAGTTCAATGTCTTCGATCAGAAAAATGCAAATCAAAACCACAATGAGATATCAAAATACACCCAATAGAATGGCTAAAATTAAAAACACTGACAATACCAAACTTTGGCAAGAATACCGTACAACTGGAATTCGTATAAATACTGGTGGTAGTGTAGGCATTTGCACAAGTAGAAATATGTTCACAAGAAGACTTGTAATTTCATGCTTATAGCAGCTTTATTCATAAAATTCCTCAAATGGAAACAATTCAAACATTCATCAACAGTTGAATAATCAAACTGTAAGATAGGCATATGACAGGATACTACTAGGCAATAAAAAGGCACGAGCTACAGATGCATGAAACAACATAAGTGAATCTCCAAAACAAAAAAATAATGCATGCTGAGATTGTCTTTCTGAAGAAATTCCCCTAATTCTTTGAGATCCCCAGGTTCTCAAAGGCATAGCTGGCAAACAGGCCCTGAAACAGCTTCCTCTGGACTACCCTCCTAGTCTTCGTAGATTTCCTCAATCTTTGGCATTTCTTCTTTTCTTCCATGGTCTTCATTCACTGCTGTTCTTCTTGCCTATCTTCAATTATTTTATACTATTATGAGGACAACATAGGTTCTTCCATCTTGAAACTTCAGTTCTTTGCCTGGCTGGGCCAACACATTCCCTGAGCAGGATTCTGTGCACACTGGTAGTTCCAAGGTGCCACAATCTTCAAAACATTTCAGGAGTGTATTAGACCACTCTCACGCTGCTCTAAAGGATTGCCCAAGACTGGGTAATTTAAAGGAAAGAGGTTTAATTGACTCACAGTTCCAAATGGCTGGGAATACCTCAGGAAACTTACAATCATGGTCGAAGGGGAAACAAACACGTCCTTCCTCATATGATGGCAGGAAGAAGTGCCAAAAGAGGGAAAAGCCCCTTATGAAACCATCAAGTCTTGTGAGAACTATCACAAGAACAGCAGCATGGGGGTAACCACTCCTATGATTTAATTAACTCCCATTGGGTCCCTCTCATAACACATGGGGATTATAGGAACTACAATTCAAGAAGGTATTTGAGTAGGGGCTCAGCCAAACCATATCAAGGAGGGACTCTGCAAATGCAGCACACACTCCTCAGTCTATGACTTCCTAACCCAGCAGATGCTCCTCGAACCCTTAACAGGTTGTTTCACTGGATAAGTGCTGGCTAAATGCTTGGTAAGAAAATTCAAAACATGTTCAGGCCACTGTCACAAGAATGAACAATGATTTATTTGGAAAATAGGTGTTGGTGTGGCCACAACCATGCCTCTGAGGGAACAGCCCCAGGAGAGGCTCCAGGAGCATCCTGAAGATGCCAGAGCAGGCTCACATGGCACCTGCAGGGTGGCTGGCTGGGGGCAGTTCAGAGGTCACCTCAGTCACTCCCTCTTCAGGGAAGTTCACCATCCTCCGCTCATGAGGGCGCCGCTGCCCCGGAGTTTTCTTCCTTGATACAAGCCATGGTAGCTACTTCTGGACTTGCGCCAGCAAAGGGGGCAGTGAACAGGGGCCAGGTCACAAGGATTGTGACCCTTGGGGACCACAGGGCCAGGCTGTCATTCTCAAAACCATGAAGTTCAATGGCAAACACAACAGCTGATTATAATGCCAACGAAGACTGCTACGTACATGCAAATCTATTAATCAATAAGTGGCTAAGTCACTAAACTACAGCTTTCCCATGATGCTCACCATCCATCCTTTGGGGAAACCAAAATGCTCACAACTAACCATGGTGTTCACTCAATTTACTAGCTTTAAAAAAAAAGTAGCACAGCATCACAAGTGTGAAGTGTTCTAGGAAGCATTCTTCAGCAATATCCTCAAGGATAGGTATGAGGAAAATTATATTGGCTTTGTATAAGGAATGAATGATTGGGAACAAAGAAAAGAGTATACTGCATTCATATGATTAGTCTGAAAATGATGTTGCTAGGGAAGTCTATTTAATGAAGAAAAGTTGGAGAAAACTATACTTTCTGAACACAAGAAAAATGCCCATATTTTTGCCCTGACATTCTTAGACACCCACTAAGAATGAGGGAAAGTAAGGTACCATCTCTCTCTATATATCATACTGTAGTGAAAACAATCACAGGTTACAGCACTAGAGAAGCCTGGGTTCAGGTTCATTAAGTTCTCTATGGATCACTAATGGACAATTATAATTGAAATTTAATACTACATTAGGGAATCCAAGGGTCATAATCAACTTGACCCGAATGGCTCACGCTAATGACTCAGATTAATACTGGAGGGTAACTGTTTTGTTTACAATTAGCAGCTTATTATCTTGAAGTCAATCTCACAAACACATACACATTGACTTTACAAACTCTTTAAATAAAAGGTTCTGTATCCTGATCCTTAAGTATCCTGTAATAGTCTACAGTGAAAAGAAAATAATTCTGAGGAAAAGGATCTCCCCATGATAAACTGAAGAAAACAAAAAACATTTCTATAAAAGTAACAATAAAAGAGTTTAAAAAGCAAGCTTCCACTCTATTTTATTAAAAAGCAAAAATCAACTCACGTAAAATACTTTAACTCATAAAAAGTAGAATCAAACATTGGTTTAAAAAAATCAGACACCATAATATATGCATTAAATCTTTTAAATAGTTTAACTTTTAGACTACTTTACTATTAAACACTTAGTTTTTCTCAGAAAGCTGCTGCAAACCCAAGTACTGCTCTGACTATAGAAATCAATGAATCTTTTCTTTAGCAGAATAAAGATGTAACATCCTTAAATAGCATTCATCTTAATATTACATCTTAAATTCTGTTTCATTACCAAAAACAGTGTTTTCAAGAACTGGATTTTTCTTTTTTTTTTTTTTTTTAATTTTACAACTTTACTAATTGACTATTTTCATTGTAGAAAAATGTGAAGACACAGAAAGATTCAAAGAAAATAAAAACTATCCCAGTATCCCTCCCCCCAAATACAATAACAAGGTTATATATATATTTCTTTTGAGTTCTTTTTTGTATATATACACAGCATTTTAAAGGAAAGCTAGTACTATAAAATGCTACCATATCCATTTTTTCATTTCATATATAGAACAACCATGTCTCTTTAGGATATTAAAATATGCGAAAAGGATTTTCAGTTGGCTTATTCACAATCTAATTATAACTAAGACATAATTTATCTCCAGTTGCTGGGTATTCAGATTGTTTTAATTATTTGCTATTCTTACTATCATTATTAAACATCCTTCTTTATATATAATTGTTTGTATGTATCTCTGATACGGTTTTAAAGAGAAATTCCTAGATGTAGAGTTCCCAGCACAAAATATGCCAATATTTTTAAGCCTTTTGATGCATTTTACCAAACTGCCCTCTAGAAATAATGTACCAATTTACAGTCGCATCAATAAATTCAGAGTCCCATTTCTTCCTCATATTCTTTGGCAGCATAGGAAAGTAGAGATTACCCTCCACCCTTTATTGTTGCGAATAGGGGGAGAAAAAAATGGTGTTTTTTTTTGTTTTGTTTTTCCTAAAATGTAAATTTTTTCCCCACATTTACTGGTCATTTGCTTTTCTTCTGTATTTTGAAGTTGTCCAAGTCATTTAGGAGTCTCGAATACACATAATGTCTTGTCTTTCCCATATTTTTTCAAGTTAAGCAGGAATTTCCAAAATGACTGGAATTAGAATGTCTTCTTTTCTCCTGGGCAGTCATGCTACTTTAATGTCTTGGTAATAAAACAGAAAAATGGGCCATATTCTGAAAGGAAGAAAGGAGGCAGTGATATTCACATGTGGATGTAATTACTGAGCTGTTTGTTAAAAAAATGAATTTTGATTTTATAGATCAAAGTGAGGACTCAGGAAAAATACAATTTAAATAAACTCTCCAGATAATTTTCCAGTTCACTAACCAGATGTGAGACATTAGGTGCTCTGGACTCTCGGTTCCTCACCTCCCTTTCCTGTAAAGTGAGGTCAATAACTCTTATCTCAGAGCAGAGCACTGTTCTGATAATCACTGATTGCTGTATGAACCCCCAGCCTGGATTATTGTTTATGCAACCTCCATCCCTTATCCTTATCCCACTGCAAGAAATCAATGAAATTTTTATGTGTCTGTATCTCCAAACATCACAGGAGCATCATCACAAGTCTTTAAGTATCTTTGCAAACCAGACCTTGACATATAGTGGGTGCTAAGTGTTTCTGCAATGAGTTAGTGAGTGAATGAATCATAAACATTTCAGTGCTTAGAGGACTAAAAACGCTAACCCAAAATAAGGAATTATTAGTATGGTCTTCCTTATTGCCACAGAATGAAGGCCAACATTCTCAGTTTTGACTAAAGCAGGAATTCTTCATTTTCTCTCTTTATGTCATATACATGTATCATATCCCCCTTTGAGAATCTGATGAAAATGACATAAACTAACCCTCTTTAGAAATGCATACAAATAAAACCACACAATTTTACACACAATTTCAGAAGCTCCAAGAAAGGAGAACACTGATTTCTACCCTTCAAGCATTTTTATTTAAAAATGAAGCTTAAATAGTAAATTTATTACTTGAGAAATTAACTTCAAGCTTGAAAGACTATGGTCAAAGTGGGGTCAGTTGGGAGACTTAAAAAAATAAACTTCTGAAACATTTTGCTAGTAACAGTACAAATATAAGTCACATTTCTAGCAAACCAACATGTGCTTTTTATGCAAGCTCCAGTTGTGCCATCTGACTGCACTCAGACTTTATTTTTTCCCTTTTCATTCTAAGGGTTTCCTGTATCTTTCTATGATAAAACACTTCATGGGGAAAATGGGATATCATTTATTCATTAAATAACGTTTAGCTCCTAGGTATACAGTGTTGAAACCAATAGATTTCTTTTTCTTTTATTTATTTATTTATTGCATTTTAGGTTTTGGGGTACATGTGAAGAACATGCAAGATGGTTGCATAGGTGCCCACATGGCACTGTGATTTGCTGCCTTCCTCCCCATCACCTACATCTGGCATTTCTTCCCATGCTATCTCTCCCCAACTCCCCACCTCCCGCTGTGTCTCCCCTATTTCCCCCTGACAGACCCCAGTGTGTGATGCTTCCCTCCCTGTGTCCATCATTGTTCAACACCCACCTATGAGTGAGAACATGCAGTGTTTGATTTTCTGTTCTTGTGTCAGTTTGCTGAGAATGATGGTTTCCAGGTTCATCCATTAGTAGGGAAGATACAAATTCCAACATTCCTATTAGTCCTAACTGCTGAGAGACACCTTATTTACAGTGGTGTGCTGGATCTTGTTCACATCAGCTTGCAAGAGCTGACTGTGTGTATCACTTCTCAACACATCAGTGGCTTCACATTAGTAGTGTGAAATTGGCCACACTGGAGCACTTGTACCACATAAATCAGCAAACACTACAAATCAAGACTCTGCCATGCCCAGTGACTGTCAGTCACTTACCACCATACAATGTCATTATACTAAAATTGTGGTTCTCTCATTCCAGAGCTCCTAGGTGGTAATTCACGTAGGGAGGGAGGGCTTAGATCAACCTTTCAAATCCTCTCTCCACCACTGCCAGAAGACCCAAAAATACGGGTGTATTCTAGGAGACTTCAAGGTATGAAGTCTCTTTGGATAGTAGGAGAATGTAGTATCTGATCAGTTTGAGGCAAGTCTTTACCTATGTGGTTAAGAAGAGTCACAAAGTGCCCAAAGACAAATCCTGCAACATTAAGGGATTTGTATTCTTTCTATAATAGCTTTCCAACATCTAGTATTAATTCCCAGAATATAATTTAAACTGACTGAAAATTAAACTGACTGTTTTTCAGTCAGTTTAAATTATATTCTGGGAATTAATACTAGAGTTGGAAAGCTATTCATCTGCAACCATCCCATGCTTATCATTAAGTACTGTTTTAGTCTGATGCAAGTTTAACCTTAAGCAGATATTTTCTGGCACCATTTTGGTACTACTGTCTGAGTTTTGGCTTTAAAGGATTGCCACAAATTTGAATGGATCTGCCAAAAAGAAAATAGCTTTGTCAACAATGTAAGCGATATGCAGAAAAAGCACTATCAATCTTCTGAAAACTTTGGGATATATTACAGAGCAGGACAATGTGAAGAACCTGGTACACTAGATAATAAAACTCTCTCAACCCCAGCTTTCAATAGTCTTGCATTACCAGCCAGAAAATATGACTACTGAATTTCACAAGTGGTTGGTATGGTAGCAAATGTCACAAAAACTTTTCGAAAACATCTAAGCTGGCATAAAATACATGAGGATCGAAGGTGAAATGCAAATAAGGAAAGAAGGCAATGGAGGGTCTATGGACACGCCTGCTTGCACATGGCTGACACTTACCTTCAGGCTATGGAGGGTTTCTGACCATTCCATGGACCCTATCTGAGGTATGGTAGTGAGCAGTAAACTTTTGGCTTTATTAGCATTTTCTTTCAGGGTCTTTAAGACCCGGTCCACCGAAACCTAGAGAAATAACAGCACCGGAGGTTACTTGAACTTAAAATTCCACTGCTTGTCATAAAACATTTTCCTGAGTTCCAGCCTGGCTATGATCTAAATGTTTGTGTTCCCCTCAAATTCATCTGTGGAAACCTAATCCTCAATGTAGGGTATTTGGAAGTTGGGCACTTGGGAGGCAATTAGGTTATGAAGGCAGAGTCCTCATGAATAGGATTAGCGACCTTACAAAAGAGGTGCCAGTGCCATTCTTCGAGGGGCCCTTCCACTTTGTGAGGTTCCAGTGAGAAGGTGGCTGGCTATGAGAAAGTGGGCTCTCACTGGACACCAAATGTACCAGTCCCTTTATCCTGCACTTTCCAACTTCCAGAAATGTGAAAAATAAACTTCTGTTATTCAGAAGCCACCCATGCTATGGTATTTTGTTACAATAGTCCAGACAGACTAAGAAAAACCTGACTTATGAAGTCTGTTTATTCTACGTTTAATCCTCTGAGTTCAAGCTCTGCATTTAACAAGATGGTCTTAGTCCTAGCAGGGAGGTCCTAGAGAAACTCAGTGACATGTCTGAAAAGCACTGATGAATTTGTATACGGTTTGGATCTGTGTCCTCAGCAAATCTCACGCTGAACTGTTGGAGGCGGGGCCTGGTGGGAGGCGGCTGGATCACCAGGTCGGATTTCTCATGAATAGTTTAACAGCATCCTTAGGTGCTGTTCTACTGATAGTGAGTTCTTGTGAAATCTGATTGTTTAAAAGTGTATCGCACCTCTCCTCACATTCTCTTGCTCCTGCTCCCACCATCTGAGATGCCTCACTCTCCTTTTGCCTTCCACCATGACTGGAAGTTTCCTGAGGCCTCCCCTGAAGCTGAGCAGAAGCCAGCATCACACTTCTTGTATAGCCTGTAGAACCATAAGCCAATTAAACCTCTTTTCTTTGTATATTGTCCAGTTTCAGGTATTTCTCCATAGCAATGTGATAACAGACTAATATAGATTTCAATATGGTATCTGAGAAAATATCTTAGATGTATAATGGGTTAGTATGGTGTAGAAAGATGTGGCTATTCTCTTCATGTCTACAGTCAAATGGATTACAATGTTAAAACTATTGCTACACTGGATAACCAAACAGAACTGTCTCTCCTTAGAAAATTATTCCAGCTAATAAAGAAAAATATTATGGAATTAAAACACCACCATTTTTATGGCTCCCAGTGAGTTAATGGTTTGGTTGCTAACATCACAAACCGAACTAAACAAAAAAAATCTCAAACAAATAAAGCACTCATTATGTGCTTTCTGATGGAAAATTAAAATGCTACCTTAAGACACCTAAATCTGATCAAATCTCTAAATCTAGCTACCAATTTATAGACAATACAGAGGACAGAGAAACCTATTAAACTACTCTAAGGAGATGATTTCAGCAATTCAGACTGTGGGAAACTCAACAGGACAAATGACCTGGCTCCTTCACAAAAAGCTTGCAACCAACAAAATACTTTAAGGCATTTAACTAGAAATTTAAATTTTGGCTGGGTATATAAAAGAATTATTATTGGAGAATGAAAATGATAATGTGGTCATGTTAGATACCTCCTGAAGTGTTTATGGATAAAATTACTAATAGAAGTAATAATTATATTGGTTGTAAGTTAATATAACGGTTGAAGCTAGATGCTGAATTCATGGAAGTTTGTACTATTGGCTACTTTTGTATATGACTAAAATAGCTTCATAAAAAAAGTTGAAGAAAGTGAATATAAAATTACCATCAGAGATAGAGTACCTGATATGCCTTACTATGCTTTGAAGAAATCCAACATTCAGGGCCATAATGATTACACCTTTCTATTTCCTTAAGTATAGTCCAGATCCTGCCCATAAACACCAACATGGGATGAACACTGCAGCAGAGGGGAGTTCACACTACTATGGGAACACAAAGCAGTGACAGGCTGGGTATTTGCCAGGTACATGTAAATGATATGTTTTAAGCTGAGTTTTTGAATGCAGAGACATGAAGCATCTAAGAAATTTGCCTTGTATTTACTCATTTCCTTATATGTTTTTCCTGTGACTGATTATTTCTGTATAGACACTGACGTCCCTTCTCTTTGTTCCAGCTGTTGGGTTCCACCCAAAATGTCCTTCCTACTGACCTTCCCATAATAAACCCTCTGTTCAAGGTGCAGCTCAAATGCTACCTCTCAGGCCCTCCCACTCCATCAGAGCCACCATCTGATAATCACCCTCCTATGAGCCAGCACTATACTAGTTATTTCACATATATCATTTGGTTGAATTCTTCCAGTAGTCCTTCGAGGTCAGAATAATGACTAAACAACTTCCACTTCTCACCCAGAACCGTGGCTTCATTCTACAGAAGAGTAAACAACTGAAATAACTCGTCCAGTGTGACAAGTAAATGGAGCAACTGGAATCTGAAGATGGCTTTATAGAACTCAAAGCCTTCTTTCCATGCCAGGCTGCACATCCGCACAAAGCACAATGACACACACGATTGGCTGAAATAATGCCATCTTTATCTGTGCCTTCCTTGTGGTATTTCACACTATCTTCAAGTCTTACCATTTACAGAGCTTAGTTTCTCTGCTTTTCAACAAAGTAGCTCCAGCTGACTGTTTCCCCAATCTCATTTGGCTACTAAAGGAAACCACTGCTGGTTCTACAAAGGAGGGGACATATGTTATTAGACTGAGCAGAAAGTCACAGGCAGGAAGCAAACCGCTCTCAGGGTGTGGCAGGGGCTGGAATTTCCTACTAATTGGAAGCAGCTTCTTGACATCATAAAACTGAGTTGTTCCTTAGGTTACCAAAGCTTCCAATTAAGATATTATGTTGTGACTTAATGTAAGAATTGGCAAATCTCTTACAGAAAAGCCATCCTAGTACTAAGCAAACAGTTTATTACACTGAAGGGTCATCATAAGGAACTCATGAAAAACAAAGAACCTGTGTTCATCTACGACCCAAAACACTGTACACATGGATGGACAGGCGACAGGAAGATCTAACCCAGTTTTATGTGAAATTAGGTACTAAAACAAACAACTCTCTAAAATGGTGGTAAAGCCCTCTTTGGAGATGTCACTTACCCTAAATGTGCTCAGAAAGGTCACCCCTAAATTTTTTCCTTACTTCAAAAGTGACTGCAGTTTTGTCCTTTTCTTTATCTTAAAATGAGATAAATGACAAGACAAACGATCTAGTTTCTTCAAGTAACACAAGGAATAAAAAGAGAAGGAGGTGAAAATTAGATTGTGATAAGAGGCATATCATTAAAATACAATGTATGCGTTGTAAGGGATTCTGATTTGATCGAATTGTTAAAAATTATGAGACTGAAGGAAAAATCAATAGCCTAAATATTTGATTATATTAAGAAATTAATATCACTATTTTTGTACAATGATGGTATGGTTATAATTTAATTTTTAAAAAGACCCTTTAGTAAAATATTTACTTCAAGATGAGGGAAGGGGAGACAGAAATAGGTAGGGACATACATATGACACAAGATTGGCCATGGCTAATTGTGAAACCTGGGTGATGGGTACCTGGAATTCATTATAGTCCACCCTGCACTTATGCAGATGTTTAAACATTTCCACAAGGAAAGTATTTGTTTTGGAAGCTGACCTCATTTTTCCAGTGTCCTCAAATTCCAGCTGGATCCTGCTGCCTTCCATGCCTGAACCTCTCACTGACCTTCCATTTGAAACTCTTAACACAGTCTATATGGCCTGGCTCTGCCGTAGTGCATCCCTCCTCTCTCTCCCTTCTCCCGTCTCCCTCCTTTCACTCATGCCCTTTTTGCCCAACACACTTAAAACAGGAAGGCTTCTCATGCTTCAAATATTTGGTCTGGTCAACTCAATAGGTACCCTTGTACCTCACCATTCTATTTCTTTATAACCATTAGCTTTCTTATATTGGTTTATTTGACTTCTGTCTCCCATAACAGAACATTGGCTCCTTAAGGACTTGTCTGTTTGCTGTCACATTTCTATGCTGAACATAGTATCCAGCCATGGTAGGTTAAATAGATGGGTGTGAACACACAGCCCTCTCACCAGGAAAGGTTTCTTGAAAAAAAAAAAACCAGTGGCAGAGCAGAAGAAACTGGCAATCAAAATACACCTTTATCCTTAAGATAAGGCCCAAGTGTCAGTATGATTCTCAACACATCTACATGCCTACAATGTACTACTCATTGTTTATCCTTAGGTAAAAACATCTCTCTTTCCTATGATCTTTGTTCTTACCTTCCAATGGGACCTATAGAAAATACTGACAATTTCCAAACCTTGTAGAAAGGCACTTTCAGAAACTAGTGTAAAAGAAATAAACAGTTAAGACACCCTCTTATTGGCACCCAGAAACCCACATCATATGTGCTCAGAAGAGAATTCCACTTACTGCTTCCTCGTGCTCCTTCCAGCAGTCATAATCTGTCGCCATGGCGATACTTGCATAACAAATTCCAGCCTCCTTAGCAAGAACCACCTCTGGAACTGTAGTCATGTTGATAACATCTGCCCCCCAGGTGCGGAACATGAAGCTTTCTGCCCGGGAGCTGAAACGAGGTCCCTCAATTGTGACCATTGTCCCCTTTGAGTGGCACCGGAGTCCTAGCTTCTTAGCAGTCTCTATAAGAACCTAGAAAAGAAAAACCAGAAACTTCAAAACATACAAGTACATGTACAACTTAAGGCTGCATTTTCCTCCAATGTTTAACAAGTTAATTTCTTAAAGATGATCTGTCACTATAATAAATGCCTAGTATCTGCCAGCTTCTCAGAAAAAAACCTAGAAGACCACAGAAGGGTGTTTCCTGAACCCTTTCTCATTTACATAATCCTCTGTTCCCCTAGCCCTTTACACATAGAAACTTATAGCTACACAAGCAAGCACTGAGCTCTTTCTACGCACCAGGCATTTGTCTATATACTTTAATCTCCTTTGCTTCTTAACAACTTTAAGAGACTGAGCTGGTTTGAGAATACAGACTTGAGTCTTAGCCTTTGGCCTTGCAAGCTAAGCTAAGGTGTCTGTGTCGCTCAACTTCTCAAAGAGGTGTGTTGAGTTCTATTTCCAGGCTTCTGAGAAGTTAATTCTCACTACTTTTAAAACTACAGAATCTGAAGACTTTTGAAAACGCTTTTTCTGGTTAGAAAGTGATTTCTCTTTTGCCTATTGCCTTTCCACAGATTTGTGCTAATATTTTTCTCTTCAGGGATAAACATCTTGGAACTCCTTTAGCGGAAAGGCTAGGCATGGATTTTTAGAAACATCATTAAAAAGTTTGATCATTTTCTCCAGTGTTTTATTTAATACTGTACATCTAATCTTCAAGTTAACTTCACTTTTTCTTAGCTTATGGTTCAATGCTCCCTTTTAATTTAAAAAATAGTCTTTTCAACTTAACTTACTAAAGCACTGTTAAAAAAATAATCTAATCTCTGTATGCCTTAGTTTTCTCAAGTGTAAACTGAGAATAGTGGTAATGCATAACTCAAAATTATGAGGAATATTAAATGAACTAAGGTATATATCAGCATAGAAGCATGCCAAGTATGCTATAAATGCTGTATGCACAAATGCTAAGCTGGTCTTCTAATGATTATTAATACTGGCAGCTTCTACACATAGTTGGCTAAGGTTACAGGGACACTAAATAAAGTGGAGTGACTCAAAGTAAAAGTCTCCAATCTAGGCAAAGTCTTACCTGCACATGTGTTCATCACATAAACAAATTAACCTATTTCCTTAAAAAATAGCTTACACTGTGCCACTGCAATGGAAAACAGAATTTTAACAAGAGCCTTGTTAACTCAAAATTTAGCAAGCTATGGACAATGAACAGTTGATGCTACATCACATTTATCTTACAAATGCTGAAAATAAGATTATGCTCAACTAACACTTTTTCCTAAAAAATGTATGTTATAAATGCAAAAGCCTAAATCTCTACTCCCTCTTTTTTCCTCAAAGTTAAGACATACCAAGCCCACTCCTGCTGGTTCAATAATGTCTTTAAAGATCTTGAATAACTGAGTTGTATGTCTTGGCTAAAGTTCAGAGTGCTTCTAGAGATGAATGGCCCTTGACAATTAAATCCTCACCATCACTCTGGCACTTTGGGAGATAGGAACCATGCTTGTGAGGAGGAGGAAGAAATGGAGGTTATGAGAATGTGTTGGTCACTTGCACTAGCATTTTGCACTCCCTCAAGAACAGCTAACATTATCTTAAGGTAGCAAAAAATGCCAAACACAGGGTCAAGGTCCGGTCTGAGGTTAAGATGATTTCACTTTCTTACTTCACGTAAGTACTGTGAACTACTAGACAGATGTGACGTTGAAACTACCATAACCCTCACCAAGGAACTAGCAATATTAGATCACCAGACTAAATAGATTTAATGTCAGGACTTTCATGAGTCTCAGATTAACTCCTAAAATAAATAGAAGTAACACTGCTTTTGGAACGTTATGTTTGTACACAGTACAAAACTTACATAATAAAACCACTGTCCCTTCCCAAAGGAAACCACTATTACCAGACTTTCTTTCATTTCAATAGTTTTTGGGGAGCGGGTGGCTTATGGTGATATGTGTAAGCTCTTTACTACTGATTTCTGAGATTTGATGCAGTTGTCACCCAAGAAGTATACACTGCACCCAATGTGTAGTCTTTTATCCCTGAGCCCCCCCCTTACTTCTCCCTGAGGCCCCAAAGTCCATTATATTGCCTTTGTATATAGTCCATTCTTATGCCTTTGCATCCCCATAGCTTAGCTCCCACGTACAAATAAGACCATTTGGTTTTCCATTCATGAGCTACTTCACTGAGAATAATGGTCTCCAACTCCATCTAGGTGGCTGCAAATGCCATTATTTTTTTACCTTTTTATGGCTGTGAGTTTTCCTTTGTTTTAGTCAAGCACCATTGGATCTGCTGTGTCATATGGCCCAAATGGCACAGCAGTTTGCACAGCAGCCTGGAAATACTGCAGAGCCTTCTTCTGTTCCAGACTCCATTCAAAACTGGCAGCCTACTGGGCCACTTGATAGATGGGCTAAAGTAACACACCCAAATGAGAAATCTGTCGCCTCTGAAATCCAAATAGGACCAATAGGCATTGCGCCTCTTTCTTGGTTGCAGGAGGGGCCAAATGCAGCAACTTATCCCTCACCTTAGAAGAAATATCTCAACAGGCCCCACATGACTGGACTCCCTAAAAATGTAGAAGGTCCCTGAATTTTAGTCAGATTTATTTCCCATCCTCTGGCACACAAATTTCTCACCAGTAAGTCCATTGTGTTTACTGCTTCTTGCTCACTGGATCCAATCAGCATACTGTCATCAATGTAATGGACCAGTATAATATCTTGCAGAAGCAAAAAGTGATCAAGGTCTCTCCGAATAAGATTATGACACAAAGCTGGAGAGTTGACATACTCTTGAGGTAGGACAGTAAAGGCATATTACTGGCTCTCCCAGCTGAAGGCAAATTGCTTCTGGTGGGTCTTATGGACACTAATGGAGAAAAAAAGATTTGCCAAGTCAACAGCTGCATACCAGGTATCAGGAGATGTGTTAATTTGCTCAAGCAATGAAACCACATCTGGTACAAAAGCTGCAATTGGAGTCAACACCTGGTTAAGCTTATGATAATCCATGGTCATTTTCCAAGATCCATCTGTCTTCTGTACGAGCCAAATGGGAGAGCTAAATGGGGATGTGGTGGGAATCACCATCGTTGCGTATTTCAAGCCCTTGATAGTAGCACTGATCACTGCAATCCCTCCAGGGATGCAATATTGTTTTTGATTTACTACTTTTCTAGGTAGAGGCAACTCTAATGACTTCCATTTGGCCTTCCCCACCATAATAGCCCTCACTCTACTAAGTCAGGGAGCCAATGTGGGGGTTCTGCCAGCTGCTAAGTATGTCTATGCCAGTTATGCATTCTGGTACTGGGGAAATGACCACACGATGAGTCCGGGTACCCACAGGACCTATTTTAAGTCAGACCTGAGTTAAAACTCCATTAATTAATTACCTGACCTCTATAAGCCCCTACTTTAATTGGAGGACCACAATCATGTTTTGTGTTCCCTGGAATCAACGTCAGCTCAGAGCCAGTGTCCAGCAGTCCATGAAATGCCTGATTATTTCCCTTTCCCCAATGCACACTTACTCTGGTAAAAGGCTGGAGGTCTCCTTGGGGAAGGATGGGAGAATACTCACAGCTTAAATTGTCAGTAACATAGTGGGGTCCTTCCTCAAGGGAACCCAGCCCCGACTTCATTCAAGGGATTCTGGATCTGTAAAGTGGCTCAAGTCTAGAAATTGGTTGAGGGGCTGTGATGCTCTGTTTTTATAATTCAAATTAGTCTTTTGTCCGTTTGACCTAGAAGTTTTCAGCTTGTATAAATTAAGTGGGAATGCAGTAGCCTTCCTATCAATTTTACTTCTAGGAATGCCGTGATTAATTAGCCAATGTCAGAGCTTAACATGAGTCAGACTATTCTGATTGCCATTTTCCCTCTGCTGCCCATTATGGTAGCTATGCCCACCTTGCCTCTGAGGGTTGAGTGCCACCACATGGCCCCTGCCACCTTGGAATCCACTTATTCCCACTGCATTTAAAGTTTGTAGTTGAGTGACTATGGTTCCCAAAGTTAGATCTGACATGCAGAGAAGAACAATTACAGGGCTCTTCAAAGATGCAGATGCTATCCTCACAAATCTATTTCACAAGGCATTGGTCAAGGGTATATCTTCTGGACCTTCCCAGCAGGGGTGAGTATGTCTAAAATGACAAATCCGTTCCATCATCCAAATTTCTATAAGCCTTTGGATACCTTCCTCTAAATTAAGCCAAGGTAGAAAAGACATTTCCAGCTTGTTCACAGTGGGCCATCTTTTAATCCCTATTTCAGCTAACCAAGCAAGTAAACTATTTTTTCAACTCCCAGAGCTGCAACATTAAATGCAGAGTCCGTACTTAGTGGGCCCAAATCAATAAATTCAGCCTGATCCAACTTCACGCTCCTTCCACCATTATCCCACACCCTTAGTATCCATTCCCATGCTTGTTCTCCAGATTTCTGTTTATATAAATTGGAAAACCCAAGTGGTTCTGAGTGTAGCACACCTCTTCATGGGTCATAATCTCATACTCACCTCTAGGGGCCAATGGGGACTTTAGTTATAGGTCTAGAAGCAAATGGGGGTCTTGGGGGTAGCTCCTGGGAAGAATCAACATTATCTTGCCTGGCAACTGCCTCAACGGAGGCCATCACTGTTGCCTCAGGCAGTGCAGGGTATATCTCCTCAGACAAAGGTGAAAAGGCTGATAGCAGCATAGGTCAGGGAGAGGATGTTGCCACTTCTGGGAATGGGAAAGCTGTTTCTTCTGGCAAAAAAGGTTCATCAGAGTTTACAAACTCAGTGTCCCCAGCTTCATCAGGGTCCTCCCACACATCCTCATTCCAAGTTGCAGGGTCTCATTTGTTTTCAATCAACTCTCAGTTCAACAGTAGACACGTGGCGAGGCTGTGCATGCACCTTTCACTGCAGGTCAGCCACTCACCTGATAAGAGCTTGCATCTGTTTCTCCACAATTTCAGCTCTTTCTCCAGAGGAGATAAGACTCTCATTCAGTGCAATCTTAGCATATTTGAGGTTCAGTATCTGCTTCTGAAACTGGGAGACAGAATCCCTGAGTTCATTATTTTCTTTCATCGCTTTGTCCACTGAACTTAGGAGCAACCAACCAGCTTCATTATGTTCCTTGGTTTTCCACATATGGTCAAAGGTATTATGTAGAGTCCTTGCCTCTCACGAATGATGAATCAGGAGTGTCAAATGCATTTATTTTGCATCACTCTAAACAGTCCATACCAAGGACTATCAGTGTTCTCCATACTATTAGAAGCAAAGGCCTTAGCATCTTTGTGTCTAATCATATTAAGCAGCCAACTCCAGAACCCCCCAAACCAACAAAAGAAATCCATCCTTTATATTCTGTTCTTTTAGAACCACTTCTGGTACCAAAATCTGTATTAGAGTTCTGTAGAGGGACAGAACTAATGGAATAGATACATAAAGGGGAGTTTATTAAATATTAACTCACATGATCACAAGGTCCCACAATACGCCATCTGCAGGCTGAGGAGCAAAAAGAACCAGTCTGAGTTCCAAAACTGAAGAACATGGAGTCCAATGTTCAGGGCAGAAAGCACCCAGCATGGGAGAATGATGTAGGCTGGGAGGCTAGGCCAGTCTCCCTTTTCACATTTTCCTGCCTGCTTATATTCTAGCCATGCTGGCAATTGATTAGACTGTGCCCACCAAGATTAAAGGTGGGTCTGCCTTTCCCAGCCCACTCACTCAAATGTTAATCTCCTTTGACAACACCCTCACAGACACACCCACAACTGATACTTTGTATCCTTCAATCAAATCAAGCTGACACTCAGTATTAACCATCGCACCATGATATATATACACCACATTTTCTTTATCCACTCATTGGTTGATAGACATAGTTTTTACAACTGTAAGTTGTCCTGCTACAAACACGCATGTGCAAGTGTCTTTTTCATACGACTTCTTTTCCTCTGGGTAGACCCCCAGGAGTGGGATTGCTGGATCACATGACAGTTCTGTAAAGAATCGCTATACAGTTTTCCATTGTACTACTTTACATTCACACACCAGTAGTGTAAAAGTGTTCCCTTTTCACCACATCTACACCAACATCTTTTTAAAATTTTTTAATTATGGTCATTCTGCAGGACTAAGGTGGTATCTTGCTTATTTTTGTATAATGTAAGAGATCAAGATCCCATGTCATTTTTCATCTACATCTGGCTTGCCAATTATCATGCATCATTTGTTAAATAGGGTGTCCTTTCCCCACTGCTTTGGCTGTAGGTTTGTCATAGATGACTTTTATTACCTTGAGGTATGTCCGTTCTATGCCAATTTTGCTGAGGGTTTTAATTATAACTAGATGCAGGATTGTGTCAAATTCAAGTTTTTTCTCTACCTACTGAGATGACCATATAATTTTTGTTTCAAATTCTGTTTATATGATGTATCACATTTACTGACTTGCCTACGTTAAACTATCCCTTCATCTTTGGTATGAAACCCACTTGATTATGGTATATTAGCTTGATATGCTGTTGAATTTGGTTAACTAGTAATTTGTTGAGTGTTTCTGCATCTATGTATATCAGGGATATTGGCCTGTAGTTTTCTTTTTTTGTTATGTTCCTTTCTGGTTTTGGAATTAGGGGGATACTGGCTTCATAGAAAGATTTAGGAAGAATTCCTGCTTTCTCTCTCTTTTGGAAGTTTCAGTAAGATTGATACCAGTTCTTCTTTGAATGTATGATAGAATTCAGCTGTGAATCCATCTGGTCTTGGATTTTTTTGTTGTTGTTGGCAATTTTTTAAAATTACTGTTTCAATCTTGCTACTTGTTAGTGGTCTGTTCGGGGTTTCCATTTCTTCCTGATTTAATCAGGGACAGTTGCGTATTTCCAAGAATTTACCCATCTCCTCTAGATTTTCCAGTTTGTGTGCGTAAAGGCGTTCATAGTATCCTTGAATAGTCTTTTGTATTCTGTGGTACTGGTTGTAATATCTCCCGTTTCATTTCTCATTGAGTTTATTTGGATCTTGTCTCTTCTTTTCTTGGTTAATCTCACTGATAGTTTATCGATTTTATCTTTTCAAACAATGAGCTTTTTGTTTCATTTATTTTTTGTATTTTCTTGTTTCAATTTCATTTAGTTCTCCTCTGATCTCTGTTGTTTCTTTTCTTCTGCTAGGTTTAGGTTTGGTTTGTTCTTGTTTTTCTAGTTCCTTGAGGTGTGACCTTAGACTGTCTATTTGTCCTCTTCCAGATGTTTTGACGTAGGCATTTAATGCTATGAACTCTCCCATTAGCACCACTTTTTCTGTATCCCAGAGGTTTTGATAAGTTGTCACTATAATCATTAGCTCAAAGAATATTTTAATTTCCATCTGATTTTATTGTTGACCCAAAGATCATTCAGGAGATTGAATTTCTATGTATTTGTAGTTTTGAGGGTTCCTTTTGGAGTTAATTTCCAATTTTATTCCAATGTGATCTGAGATAGTACTTGATATAATTTTGATTTTCTTAAATTTGTGGAGACTTGTTTTGTGGCATATCATATGTTCTATCGTGGAGAATGTTCCATGTGCTGATAAAAAAAAAATGTATATTCTGCAGTTGTTGGGTAGATTGTTCTGTAAATATCTGTTAAGTCCATTTATTCTAGGTTACAGTTTAAATCCATTGTTTCTTTGTTGACTTTCTGTCTTGATGACCTGTCTAGTGCCGTCAGAGTACTGAATCCCCCACTATTATTGTGTTGCTATCTATCTCATTTCTTAGGTCTATTAGTAATTGTTTTATGTATTTGGGAGCTCAAGTGTTAAGTGCATATATATTTAGAACTGTGATACTTTCCTGTTGGGACTACTCCTTTCATCATTACATAATGTTCCTCTTTGCTTTAACTGTTGTTGCTTTAAAGTCTGTTTTTTTCTGATATAAAAATACCTACTCCTACTTGCTTTTGGTTTCCATTTACATGGAATAGCTTTTTCCACTCCTTTACCTTAAGTTTATGTGAGTCCATATGTGCTAGGTGACTCTCTTGAAGACCGCAGCTACTTGGTTGGTACCTTTTTATCCATTCTGCCATTGTGCATCTTTGTTTTAAGTGGAGCATTTAGGTCATTTACATTCAACATCAGTATTGAAATGTGAGATACTGTTCTATTCATTATGCTAGTTTTTGCCTAAAGACCTTCTTCTTTTGCCATTGTATTATTGTTTTATAGGTCTGGTGCAATTTATGCTTTAACGAGGTTCTATTTTGCTGTATTTTGAGGTTTTGTTTCAAGATTTAGGACTCCTTTAAGTATTTCTTGTAGTGCTGGCTCAGTAGTGGCAAATTCAGCATTTGTCTGAAAAAGATTATCTCTCTTTCATTAATGAAGCTCAGTTTTACTGGATACAAAATTATTGGCTGAGAATCATTTTGTATAAAGAGGCTAAAAATGGGACTCCGATCCCTTCTGGCTTCTGGCTTGCTGAGAAGTCTGCTGTTAATCTGATAGGTTTTCCTTTATAGGTTATCTGATGTTTTTGTCTCACAAGATTCTTTATTTCATCTTGACTTTAGATAGCCTGACAAATATGTGCCTAGGTGATCATCTTTCTGCAATAAATTCCCCAGGTGTTCTTTCAGCTTCTGGTATTTGGATGTCTAGAGCTTTAGCAAGGCCAGCAAAGTTTTCCTCAATTATTTCCTCAAGTAAGTTTTCCAAACTTTTAGATTTCTCTTCTTCCATAGGTATACCAATTATTCTTAGGTTTGGCCGTTTAACATAATCCCAAATTTCTTGAAGGCTTAATTCATTTTTAAAAAATTATTTTTGTTTGATTCAGTTAATTCAAGAGCCTTGTCTTTGAGCTCTGAAGTTCTTTCTTCTACTTGTTCTAGTCTACTATTGAAGTTTTCCATTGCATTTTGTATGTCTCTAAGTGTGTCTTTCATTTCCAGAAGCTGTGATTGTTTTTTCTTTATATGTATTTCTCTGGAGAAGTTTTCATCCATATCCTGTATTGTTTTTTAAAATTTCTTTATGTTGGTTTTCACCTCGAATTGCTTAATAATCAGGCTTCTGAATTCTTTATCTGGCAATTCAGAGATTTCTTCTTGGTTCGGATCCATTACTAAGGAGCTGGTGTGATCTTTTGGGGGTGTTACATAACCCTATTTTGCCACATGTTTTTCTGGTTGTCATTTTGGTAGACTATTTCACTGGAGAGGTCTGAAACTCAAGGTCTGCTGTTCAGATTCTCTTCTCTCATGGGGTGATCCTTTGTGGTGCTCTCCCCTTTCCCCTAGGGATGGGGCTTCCTGAGAGCCGGACTGCAGTGACTGTTACTGCTCTTCTGGGTCTAGCCACCCATTGGGGGTACCAGGCTCTGGGCTGGTGCTAGGGGATGTCTGCAATGAGTCCTGCAATGTGATCCATCTTCGGGTCTCCAAGCTGCGGCTACCAGCACCTGCTCTGGTAGAGATGGCAGGGAAGTGAAGTAATCTCTTTAAGAGCCATTGGTTGTAGATATGTTTACTGTGCTGGCTCTCTTGAATGCTGCTTATGCTAGAAGTGAAGTTGTCATGTGGACACACTCAGGACCTCTGGTTACCCAGGATGTTGCAGGCAGTGGAATTAGGTCTTCTCTTCTCCTTCCTGGGATCAGGGTTATTCTTTCATGAGTAGCAGCAATGGCCTGAGTTGACTGGCCTCCAGCCAGGAGGTAGTACTTTCAAGAGAACACCAGCTGCAGCAGTAGCAGGGGGCTCTAAGCTTGACCTAAGATGCCCAAGGTAACTATTTTGGTTTCTTGGGCAATAGGCAGGGCCATAAAGCTCTCAAGAGTTTCTGTGTTTTGAGTTCAGCTACCAGGCTGGGTAGGGAGTTACCATCAGGTGGCGGCAGGGTTAGGTGGGTCTGGGCTCAGACTCTTCTTGGGCAGGTCTTGCTGCATCCACTGTGGGAATTGGGGGCTGGGGGTGGTTTGTCAGGTCAATGGGTTTATGTTCCAGAGGGGCTCTTGGCTGCCTCTGCTTTATCATATATTTCGCCAGGGTAGTGGGGGATATCCAGCAGCAAGAGGCCTCACCCAGCTACCATGCAGTTGGTGAGGCTAGTCTCACTCCCAGCATGCACTGCTCAGGCCTTGCTCCAGGATACCCCACTGAGAAAGTGAGCTACCCCACTGAGAAAGCAAGCATGGCTTTTGGACCTCACCCTTTCCCGTTTGCCTACTCCACTGGCAGAAGCTCCTGCTAGTCCACCCAAGAAAATTTGTGCCCAGCTGAAACCACTAAAATTTCATTTCTTCGCCCTGCAATCCCTCTCCAATTCCAATAGCTGCCTTTCCTGAGGGCCACTGTGAGATATACTCAGGACTGGCTTTCCTGGACTCAAGGTGGAGACTGGGAGTACATCCAAGGCACTTCCTGCTGCTACTTCTATTTTCATATTTCACATCACTCCCTAAATCCATTTCATCTCTAGGTAAGGTTAAATTCTTCTCCCATGATCTGGATTTTTAGATTTCCTCAGTGGGGATGTGTGTTTGGAGGTAGTTCTCCCCAGCTCACACTTTGGGAACTCAGTTTTTTGCCTGTTTTGCTGAATTTGCAGTGGTGTGCCATTTCTTTCAAAGGATCTTTAAGTTCTTTTGGTTTTCCTGGTAAGTTCCTATAGTGGTTCTTAGAGCAAAAGATTGCAGTGTCTCTATATGCTATTCTGTCTGTCCATGTGGGAGCTGCATGTTAGCCCCGTCTCTTATCTGCGATCTTCCCTATTTCCTGTTACCAGTTTTTTTGTTAACTTTCCAAAGATATTTTCTTTGCATATATTTATATATTTACTTCTTTGTATATATACATTTTTAACATAAATGGTAGAATATGGTACAACCACTGAGTACCTTGCTTGCCACTTGACAATTCATCATGACGGTCCTATTCCATCAGTACATGAAAGATCATGTGGATGTTAAAAGCGAAAATTACCAAGTGGTAGCACCATTTACTCTTCAGGTTTTCAGACAGTATTTAAAAATCTCTTTCTGAAGCCTTATTTTTGCCTTTTTCTTAAATTTCCTTCCCCAGCATTCTCTCAGACTTTATGTAGGGTCCTTTAGCTGAATTAATTTGGCTTCAAGGGAGGCTCACTTGTATTACTGAAAATTATCACCCCAGACTCACATTTGCATGTGCTCTATATAGCTTCTTTGTGCTTCCCCCACCTACTTCTAATACTAGTTCCCCAAGTCCCTGTATTTTGCCTGATAAGTGACCTCAGATTCATACCAGCATGCATATTCTCTCCTTAGACTATTTCTTCCCAAGGTGCCCCCATTTTGAAGTGGACGAGAATTTTATCCACACTTTATTTCCCTAGGATAGCAAATTATGTGGGCAGATCTGTGCTTCAGAGGTAAGACTAGTAGCTTTCTGATATATTCTGTGGATAACTATCCAGAAACATGCTATACATACGTATACAAACTTCACCTGGCACTTAAAAAAAAAAAAGTAAAAAATGTACTTTCCTAAAGTCAGAGAGAATCAATGTGCAGTGGTAAATGTGAAATGGCTTCCCCCAGTACTCGGTTTTAGATTCCAAATTCTCGTTTCAGACTAGAAATATTTATCCCATCCCTGTGTTCTCAGCTTAGGTGTCCTTGCTGTTAAGTATAAGGAAATGGGTTTTCTGTGATTACGCAGGGTAAAACATAAATGCTCAAAGAAATCATCTACTTTCTATATGCAGGTGTTAACATTATCTGAATGATTAACATGTTTAGGTATTTTTATTCTCTAAGTCAACTTATAAGGCAGATTTTATGAGGAAGCTCATCTCTAACAATACTTGTGATCTTTTGAGTTGCATCTGGCTTTCAAACCTGGGATTGTAAGAGAAGGAGCACATGTGGACCAAACCACAGACTTCTTAGTCATGGTAGCCATTTTCGTCCCTTGGGAACGCTGTGATTCCACACCTTATACCACCACTGGCCTTTGTGGGGCTATCCTCACAGTTCTGTGATTTGGCTGTAACAGTAGACAGAAGGCTGGGTAGTAATGGCCAAACTAAGCAGAAAGGCAACAGTTGCCAATCTGACCATTTTTAGATGATCAGTAATAGTAATTTAATTCATCAAAGCAGTTACCAGCCATTGGATGTTCTGTAACTGAAAGGCAAGGTTCAGAGACTTCATTAAGTATTAACTTTCTGATCCCTCACACAGTCTTATAAGGTACATGCTATCATTATCTTCATTTTACAAAGAGGTAATTGAAATGCACAGATGTCAAATAATTTGTCTCTTGGATACAGCTATTTTGTTGAAGAGCAGAGATTTGATCCCACATAATCTGTCTCCAGACTGTATACTCTTGAGTAATGTGATATTCTATGTTAAATCATTTAAAAGGTATCCAGATAGCAAAATCAAAGCTTATTAAAAAGGAAAGTTGTAACTTTTGAGTGGTTCTGCTTAAAATGACTGAGATAACAGAGGCATTATTAGCAAGAGGAAATAACTCTTCATAAGACTTTGCATAATCTAAAGCAAACTTGAGTGAGGGTAAGGGGCCACCTGCTCTGCCACTTAACCAAATGCCAGATGCCACCCCAAGTCCATATGATTTATTCTGGTACACCTTCTAGAAAGACTACATACCTCTCTTGTTTTAGGGCAAAACGGCTCGGCCATTGGAATATGGCACACTCCTCTGGCACAAGAATGACTTCCATCATAGAAGGACTGTGGTCTCATAGTGGTCCTACAAAATTAAGCAAAAAAGGTTTTTGTTTGTTTGATTTTAAGGCCATCTTTCCATCCTCCAAGGGCTGGTGAGTCAGCTTTATCTAAGTCAATCTTTTGGTCTTTACTCCAGACTCAATTGCTCTGGATAAGCTGAAGACAATTGTTTATAAAAGCTTCAAGGTGATATTCAGCTTTTTTGGCCCTGAGCTGGCAGCAACACACTGCACAACAAGAATTAGTGTCTGTGGTCTGGCAGCCGTGATGCAGTAACCACTTTGGACTGCAGGTACAACTCAACTGTGGGCTCAGAAAGGCAGGTAAAACACTTAAGAAGTCAATATGAAAATGTTTCATCATCACAGATGCGGAAAACCATACAGTGAACATAGACATATCACCATATACACATCACCGAGATTTCAGCAGTTTCTGAAATTTTGTCGAACTTGCTTCCTCTGTTAGCTTTTTCACAGACACAAACCCCAGGCTTTGACTCAAAGCAGACACAAATTTCCCCTATGTCTTAAAACAATTTTTTAAAACAGTTGTTTTGTTAGTTTCAGAGTCCAAACAAGGTACTTACCTTGCATTTAATTATCATATTTCTAAGAGTAATTCTTGCCTGTATCCCCAGCTGTATTTTTTAATGCCAGTGACCCACTGAAATAGCCACTTGTCCTGCTCCATATTTAGGAATCTTTCTGTTTGCTGTCTTAGATTTTTTCTCTCCCAGCTGTAATTAATTCTAAAGTATCTCAGTTCAAGTTTTATAACAAAACAGTTTTGAATCCATGAGAGAGGCTAAAATTAATCTAGCACCAAGTCACCTAGAAATTTCTTGCTAGACGTTTTCAGAATAAGCCACTTTCTTTATGCATTCAATTATTCCAAATTTGAACTGATGAGTAACACAGGGAAGAGTGGACAGCATGGGAGCTATGGGTCAAGGGAAGCCAACAGAGGCAGGTAGACAACATCATGTCCTCCAGGGGTGGGAGACAGCACTGAGAAATAGTTTCACTGGCTCCATTTACACAGCTGGCATGTCTACTTGCTGAAATTAACCTGTTACTTCCAGTCCACCACATACTAAACAGTGGCACTGAAGCCACCTCACTCTGAGATAAGGCCTCAGCGCTCTGGAGGAATGAAAACCCCATCCAAGCTTCTCTCAACCTTGTCATAAGTGCTTTAGGGGAAATACTAAGTTAACCCCAAAACAATTCCAGATGGAGTTGAAGAACAGGTCAAATGACTGTTTGAGCCTGTATAAACAGAGGCTTTTCTCTTTTTGAAAGATTAACCAATAAAACAATGCCACGTACTCAACTTCAGCTCTGGCTTTGTTTCAGCCTTTGATGAGTCAAGCATTAGCAACATCCCTACTTATAACTGTGATATAAAATCAAAACAGGGCCACAAAAGCCTCCAGTGGCTATACTCCAAGTAACTTCCACACCATAATGCCTGTATCT
This sequence comes from Cacajao melanocephalus, assembly GCA_963573385.1. NCBI lineage: Eukaryota > Metazoa > Chordata > Mammalia > Primates > Pitheciidae > Cacajao > Cacajao melanocephalus. The sequence goes on along the minus strand of CAUYLG010015083.1, from coordinate 6,421 downwards.
CATCTACCTGTGCCTATCTCCTGTCTATCCCCGCCCATTTGCCTTGGAACCCCCCCACCTTTGCTTTGAACTTTTAAACCTTAATAACAACATGTGCTTATGTTAAGCTTCATGCAACGTTAATATGCACATGATACTTATTAACTACAGTCTTAATTTCCTCTCATGGGTGGAACATTTTGTATTTTTCTTTCTCAACAAAGCTCCCCAACTACTAGCTATGTGACTTATACCAGATTGCCCTTTTTGATTCTTCATTTTCCAATCATTAAACATAGTATTCACCCGTCTATTTTACAAGGGTGTTAGGAAGATTGTATCAACCAAGATGTCCAGATATCCCATTGCAGCTCACAATTGTGAGTCTGGGATAGAGACAGAATTGGAGTCAGCACCAGCTGAGGCCTCACAACACTCAACCTTGTAAGAGGCAAGCAAAGAGGGTAGCCCTAGGGAAGAAGCAAGGCCTTAAAATCATTTTTGGGCTATACTATCAAGATACTAGAAGGGAAGGTACAGATAAGAAACACCTTTTACAGTTTGCCCATCTGTTTGTGGTTTTCTGCGTCAACTTAAGTGTCAATACACTCAGTATTGAAATGTTTAATGATCTAAACTTAAATTCCTACAAATAGCAACATACCTGCACAGCATAACTTGATGAGGCACTGTTAATGCTGAATGAAATTCTGACCAAGAGCAAAGGGGTTTATAATCACTGTTGAGGACAGTGGATTACGCTCTCAAAAGAAATTCTAGAATGAAATGTGTGTAATTTTAATAGCACCCCATCAGTCCTCTTTCTGAAGGTCTCTATCAGAGAAATCAGAAGTTTTACAACTTAGCAAGAAGCTTGGAATAAGCCTGCTGGTCACATCCCACAAAGTGGGGACTGTTGCCCAGTTGAGCCTGCCTGTTCCCTTCCAAGTTCCAGACAAAACAGCTCTTTTATATTCGGAATCATATTTCTCCCTCATGCTGAGTTTTCTGAGTGACACAGAGAAAACACAGGAATTGTAGTTTTGCCCCTGGATTTGAATGAATTTTTGGGTGGTCTTGGGCAAATTACTCAGCTTCTTCAAGTTCTTTCTTTGCGAGGTATTAGCAACATCCCTACTGCTATGGTCTGAAGGTTTGTGTCCTCCCAAAATTCCTATGTTGAAATCCAAACTCCCAAGAGGTGATGGTATTAGGAGACAGAGCCTTTTGGAGGTGATTAAGCAGATTCTTCATGATTGGGGTCAGAACCCTTATAAAAGAGACCCAAGAGAGCTAGGTCATCCTTCTACCACCATGTGAGGACACAATGAGAAGGTGCCATCTGTGAGAAAGTGGGTCCTCACCAGACACCAAATCTGCTGGCAACTTTTTTTGGACAGCCTCCGGAACTGAGAAATTTCTGTTGCTTAGAAGCTACTCAGTCTATGGTATTCCATTGTATCAACCAGAACAGACTAAGACACACATGTACACCCTTGCTTAAATATAAAAACAAGGCTGCAAAAACCTCCAGTGGCTACCTCCCAATAGACTATGATAGAATAACATGTCCATTTTGATTTCAAATATGCCCCCTCCAAAGATGTCCGTATGCTAACCCTTAGAACCTATGAATAAATTACTTTAGATAGCAAAGGGGAACTAACATAGCAAATGGAATTAAGGTTGCTAACAAGCTGATCTTAAAATGGAAAGGTTATTCTGGATGAACTAGGTAGGTGGCATGTCTTCACATGGGTCCTCACATGTGCAAGAGGGAGGCAGAAGAGTCAATGTCATCATGATGAGAGGTGAGGACTCCATTGCCACTGCTGGCTTTGTAGATGAATGAGAGCGATAAGCCAAGGAATGTGAGAGGCAAAGGGCAGGGAAACTGATTCTCCCCTAAGCCTCCAGAAAGGAATGCAGCCTTGCTGACAACATTTTTAAATTCAACGAGACCCACAATACACTCCTAACCTACAGAAATAAAAGATAACGTCTGCCCCTTACTCTTGCTTTAACCAGTAAAGGCAAGGGGACTCATTTTTATCTCCCCATTAGCTCGAGATCCTACTGGAAAACACGGATCTCAGGGACTGACTGATCTACTGGTTTTCCCACTCATTAGCTGCGTGCCTCTGGGAAAGTCACTCTCATCTCTCTGCACCTCAGTTACATCAGTTTCCTTAAATGGGAGTAATCCCACTTACCTTATAAAGTCCCTGTGAGAACTGAATGAGACAACATGAAGCAAGTACTTGGCACTAGTCACTATCATTTATGGAAAATATACTTCTGGACATTTCTTCTGCCAACCCAAAAGAATGACATTTTGATGGGCCTCAAGTCAAGGGTATCCAACAAACTGCTTGAGGCTGTCAAGCAGGGATATATGATAAGAAAAGTTAGTAGACAAAAAAAAAAAAACTGCCTATAGAAGAGTAAAGGAGACAAAATAATGTGTGCTGGCAAGAGAAAGGAGTTCAAGACAGTCAAAGAGAGAACAGTGGCACCTTCAGACAAAGAGGAGAAAAGCCTAGAAATAGATTGACTGGTAGGTTGTTTCTTGAGTCAAGATTCTTACATTGGCTTAAAGACAGCCGTTAGTTAATATATTTCCTTTGAGGAAATGTGGTGTTGCAAATAAGCTGAGGACAAACACCCGTCCCCCAGCAGAAGCAAACACAATCATCGACTTCTGAGGAGCTTTCAGAATATGGTCTGTATCCACAACAAGACCCAACATGCAGAATCGTGAGTCAATTAATTTACTGGTGGAGCAGAATAATCACTGCTCATAAGGAAGATGGTTTAGGAGGAGTGAATCTACTCATCATTTAGAATATATCCCAAGAATCAAAACAGCAGCGTGAATGGGCAGTTCTGTCAGAAAAAATTCTGACAGAAACAACATCAGACTAAGAAGTAGAAGTCTGTCTTAATAACCAGAAGGAAATGAGGCTCACACAGGTAATTCCAGCACTTTAGGAGGCCAACATGGGTGGATCCCTTGAGTTTAGACATTCAAGACCAGCCTGGGTAACATAGTGAAATCCTGTCTCTACAAAAACATATGAAAAATTAGTTGGGTGTAGTGTCACACGTTTGTAGTCCCAGCTACTTGGGAAGCTGAGGTGGCAAGATCACCTGAACCTGGGAGGTGGAGGCTGCAGTGAGCTGTAGTGCCACTGTATTCCAGTTTGAGGTTAACATAGTGAGATCTTTTCTCAAAAAAAAAAAAAGAAGAAAGTGAAAAGTTATGAATTTTGACCAACATCATTAAGATCCTCCTACTGCTCTGATATCAAGAGTGCTCCTAAGTGCTCATGGTAGCATAAAAAAGGAGAAAACCCAGTGGATGTTTATATACCAGCCAGGTAAGGCTGCTTAATAAACAGGTACCATAGTTTTCCCTTATTTTCTATTATATTTAATGAGATCATGATAAACAGTAGCACAAGAATAAAAATTCTAGCTCTACACAGGTGGTGACAATACTGTCTTTGGGCTTCAGTTTTCTCACCTTTTGTAAAAGGGAAGGATAAGGTAGATAGGAGATGTCTGCTAGAACTGTAATAATGAGCAGTGTCAGAAACATAATAAGGGCCTAAGTTTCCTCAACTATAAACTGGAAATATGACTGCTGGAAATATGTATGCAAATAGTGGGATTAACTGATTGCGACACCTAATAAAAACTCAAAAACTGGTAGTATAGGATTTTTAATAACAGGATGTATGATGAGAAGTTAATACACAACAAGGCTATGAAACCGAACCTAAGAATGAACCTCATCCTGGGGAGTAGTGGACACCACTTCAAGGACAGCTACAGACAAGAGGATGACAAAGAATGGGGACTCACGTAATTGGGGAAAGGGAAGGTGAAGGAAGGTGGTGAGTTTATGCCTAAGTTTCTGTCTTCTCTATAAAGGTGGAGGTGACAGTCTCAGCTCAAGAGTGAGGGAAATGAGCAAGAAGAGGTAAGAACAGTAAGGGTTAAAAATAGCTGCTGACAGGAATGAGAGAAAGAGCTAACAAAGGCTTCTTGTGTAACTATTAGTCATAAAACACTTTCTAGTCATCAAGAGATAGAAACTCCTAACCTCTGGGCCCAGAGCTTTATGCTATGAAATAAAGTTCTAGGGGAAGCCCGAGGCAGGGCTGTCTCTGGGAGAAGGAAACAGACTGACATAACTGATCCCTCAGCACTGTGTTTACAGTGGGACTTTCCTGATGAGTAAGAATGCATGACAAAAGCACAGTTGAACCTCTCCCAGTTCTAATAAGAAAATAAGCTGAAGAAATAATCTGGGGAGGGGAGGAGACCAAAACTTTTAGGAATCAATTCAACACACTCATTTAGCAGGTGAGGACAGTATGTGACAAAGGAATTTCACGGCACAGCCAGGAAAGAATTTTGGATGTCCTCACTTCTAAGCTGGGATTCTTCCACTGCATTCTTCGAGAAGGCAGAACCCAAACACGGGCCTCAGAAACAACAGGCCAACATGTTAACCACATTTTACAGAAACTACTTAGCACCAAGAATCACACTCTGTTTCCTTTAATATTCATATTTTTCTCATTGAAAAAAAAATCACTATCTGTAAAACATTTCTGATAAGGAACCCTATTAAAAAAGAAATCTCATACTTCTCCTTACTAGTATGTTTGCAAGTTTCACCTTGAGCTATTTCTGACAGTGATAGCTGTTGAGTAAGTACTACTCATCTGATCACTTTTTTTTTTTTCAAAAATGTAGCTGGGTGCAGTGGCTCATGCCTATAATCCCAGCACTTTGGGGAGGCCAAAGCAGGAAGACTGTTTGAAGACAGGAGTATGAGACCAGCCTAGGCAACATAGTGAGACCCCTACCTCCAAAAAAAAAAAATTAGCCAAGCATAGTGGCATATTCCTGTAATCCCAGCTACTAGAGGGGCTGAGGTGTGAGGACTGCTTAAGCCCAGGAGGTTGAGGCTGCAGTGAGCCGTGATCAGGCCACTGCACTCTACCCCAGGCAACAAAGCAACTAAAAAACAGGAAGGAGGATCCAAGATGGCCAAATAGGAACAGCTCCGGAGTGCAGTTCCCAGAAAGAACAACACAGAGGGTGAATGCCGACTACATTTCCAAACAAATTTTCACTGCCCACAGACCAGGAGATTACTGGGCCGAAAAGCGCCAGGAGTGTTCAGCATGGCAGTTTCAGCTGGTGCTGGATTGGTGCACAGAAACTCACGAAAATCTGGGCAGCCGTTTCAAATGGTGCCTGGAACGCCTCAGAGACAAAGCCGCCCATTCAACTGAAAGTGAGGGGGCAGAGACAGGGAGCCAGGCGATCTGGCTCGGCGGGAACCACACCCACAAAACAAGCAATCTGAAACGCTCTGGATTGAGAATTACGTAGTAAGCGCAACTGGACCCAGGACAATCCAGCTCAGTGGGAAGAAGGGCGACCACCACTACCGAGGCAGTCCGCCACTACCAAGGCAGTTCACACAACAGCTAGGCAGAACCTGCAGCAGCTCAGCAACACCTCTGCTGGCAGACTGTGACTAGACTACTCCATGTGGGGCAGGGCATCTATGAAAAAAAGCAGCAGCATAACAGGAACTTATAAATAAAGCTGACCTTCCTAGAACAGAGCACCTGGGAAAAGAGGCGGTTATGAGTTCAGCTGCAGCAGACTTAAAGGTACCTGCCCAGCAGCTCTGCAAGAAACAACGGAGCTCCCAGCACAGCACTTGAGCTCCAATAAGGGACAGACTATCATCTCAAGTAGCTCCCCGACCCACGTATACCCAAAGAGACACATCATAAAGGAGAGCTCAGGCCGACATCTGGCAGGTACCCTTCTGGGACGAAGATAACAGAAGAAACCCGCAGCAACCCTTACTGTTCTGCAGCCCCCGTGGGTGATCCCCAGGCAAGGAGGGTCTGGAGTGGACCTCCAGAAATACTGCAGGAGAGGGGCCCGACTGTTAGAAGGAAAACTAAGAAACAGAAAGAAATAACTTCGTCATTAACAAAAAGGACACCAACTCAGAGACCCCATCTGAAAGCCACCAACTACAAAGACCACAGGTAGATAAAGCCACTAAGATGGGAAGAAACCAGCGCAAAAAGGATGAAAACACCAAAAACCAGAATGCCTCTCCTCCTCCAAAGGAGCACAACTCCTCACCAGCAAGGGAACAAAGCTAGATGGAGAATGAGTCTGATGAATCGACAGAAACAGGCTTCAGAAGGTCGGTAATAAACTTCTCAGAGCTAAAAGAACATGTGCTAACCCAACATAAAGAAACTAAGAACTCATAAAAAAGGTTACATGAGATGCCAACTAGAATAAACAGCTTAGAGAAGAATATAAACGACTTGATGGAGCTGAAAAACACAGCACAAGAACTTTGCAAAGTACATACAAGTTTCAATAGCCG